>JARJDX010064895.1:0-14889 GCA_030264735.1 Gymnusa sp. GC000175 | reverse complement strand
TTTAAAAATTGATTGAAAATGCTTTATTTACACCTTTATTATCAAAGACTTCCTAGTTAATATCCATGCATATTTGTTTATTTTTATAAATATTTTTACTTTTCACAACAAGGAAAGTTTAGTAATTGTCATCAGATGACCACGATGACCTCTAAACAAGAATTGATCACTTTTGTCATACTGTTTATGGGAAAGTCTACTTTTTGAAAATTTCCAACTTTGAATACGCATTTCTGACAAACCAGGCCCTGCATTAAAAAACGGGTTGCGAAATCGTGATCAGCATGCCTTTCTTCATAAAATAGGTAAAAATGAGCGTTTTGAAAATTTTCAAAATTCGAAAATATTTTTCTGACCAATAGTATGGAAATTTTTCAAGTTTTTTGCACGTATATTCCAAACGAGTTGATAGAATTTAAATTTCTTTAAAGGAGGTTGTAGACAATTGTCTTAACTACAAAATAAACCAGGCTAAAAATTTTTAAGGCTTTTAAAGAGCTCAGAAAATGTGCTTAAGTGCGTTTTAAAAATGACTTTTTGAAATTTTGCAACTTTGAATACAAAGTTCTGACAAACCAGGCCCCGCATTAAAAAACGGGTTGCGTAATCGTGTTTAGCATGCTTTTCTTCATAAAATAGGTAAAAATGAGCGTTTTGAAAATTTTCAAAATTCGAAAATATTTTTTGACCAAATGTATGGAAATTTTTTTAAGTTTTTTGCACGTATCTTTCAAACGAGTTGGCAGAATTTAAATTACGATAAAGAAGGTGTAAACAATTGTTTAGGATTCAAAATAGCCCTAGCAGGATATTTTTTAGGCTTATAATAAGCTAAAAGGTCCTGCCTTGCGCTAACGGTTAACATTTCATTATATTTACAAAGAGAAAAATAAGAAGAAGCGTTTAATTCGATTGTTAAAATTCATTATAAATATTTTAAATAACAAAATAAATTAAAAATTAATTAAAAAAATGAATTCGATTTACAAAATATAAACTAACAACAAACAATTAGTAGACTGCATATCACATCACCGTTTCACTCCATTTGCGCGAGTTCATGATGAAGTTTGACAAGTTTAATGACGGTCGTACGAGAGTTGTCATCGCGTAAAATAATGTATGCGACCCACTTGTGTCACGGGTAATTTTATTTTACGAAATGCGAATATTGAAGGAAGATTTGCGCGCATATGCTGTACGCAGATAAACTCCCAAAACCCATAACAACCCCGCGACCCTGACAATTTGCTCGCAAACAAAAGTTTCACGTGAGTTTCTCGACACCTAATCCAATTTCACCAGGAAAACTCTCAATAATTTTTAAATTGGTCAGAATGCAATTTCAAATGCGAAATTTATAAAACTATTTGTTACGTTTTGTAAATTTTCGCATATATTTTGTAATGAACGTGTAAGGTTTGATTAAATGATTTAATGAAAAAATTTATGACATAAAATATGTAGAATGTATCCTTTAGGAACTTATGTACATTTATTAGATTTTGGTTTAAGTTGCGTAGTTTTTAACGTTTCGCTCGCCATTACAGGGGAAATGCTTAAAGCTTTGAAGTTAGTATATTTGCGCCATTTGAAATGTACCAATGATTACTTGTAATCAATTTTTAGGGCACATATTATGATTTAAATTAATATAGTGGGGCGGGTCATGGCTTAGTAGCTGCAGTCTTAAATGGAAAGCTGAGATCACGAACCATTGTGGGTTCAAAACCCGTGCCAGTGATACTTTTTTGGGTAAGTTAATTATCGCTTGCTCATAATGAATGGATTTAAATTTATAATTCGACGTCGCAATGGTTGTAGGTATTACCAAAATGTTAATGCCAATATAAAAAAAATTAGAAAAAGTAACCATAGTGTTAAAACAGAGTATAATAAACATGAAAATTCTAATAAATAAATTCATTATAAGCTCGTGCAGTTTTTTTTAAGTATCCAACATTAACCTGTATTTATGGTGAAGGCGCCGGGTTATTCGAAATGCACCTAAACATCCCTGGGGTACATTCTTACTCTGTAACTCAATAAACCTCCGACGACAAATTGGATTTTATAAAATAAGATAGTACATGCGAATGGGGATGTTGGGACATACAACTTAACAATATTAACATACCTAGAAGACGTCTTCTTTGAGCTTTTTTAGTTTTCAAAAATGGACGGACACAAATGCGAGATGGGAGTGTGCAAGGAAACGATAATTAAAATGTTTTAAGTACGAATTAAATCGATAGCGTTTATTTAAGATAACGACGCCTCGGGAAAATAATGAAGTTTCAGTTTATCTTCGAGATCCAATTATTATCAATATCACGTTCCCAATTTGAGTAAGCTTGATAATATCTTTACATACAATAACAAATTGGATCCAATAAGAAATTATGCAAAATATTTATTTTGTAAATAATTTTTTTTTCCATACAAAAATAATTTCCTTTGTTTTGCAACTACCAACTCCGGTAATAATTTTTTTTAATTATCAAATTGTTTTGATACCTTTTAAAAGTGTTGAAGGATTTAAGAATAAATTTGTTGTATCCTGTAAAATAATTAGGACCCTAACAATAATTATCAAATAAGGCTGGAAACTGGTATGTGGTTTTAAGACCTCCACATAATGCCGTAAAATTACATTTTCACCGATCTCTAGGGATCTATGCATTTTAGAAAAAAAATGGAAACGTCACTAAATTGGTCTAATAATGGGGCAACCTTTGTCTAATTTAACCGACATCGTATCTGTTACGGTTATCGAGATCACCGTGTTAAACAACTTATCTGGGACACCCTGTATATATTTTATTATATATAAAATTTTTCTTATGTTGTTAATATTTCTGAAGGGACTTATGTTCCAGTAATCTTTTAGAAGGTGCAAAATTGAATTTTAAAAGCTTTCAGATAAACAAGTTTTGTTTCTTATACTTTTGCATGATGTGATTATTTTTAGACTTTTTAAAGCCCTTTACGCATTGTAAAAAGTTAAAAAATATATTATTATTTAAGGTTATAATAAAGGCCTTATTTTGCAGGTAATTATTCTTATGTTTTACAGTAATAAAAGAACTAATGAGAATGATTTATGTATAAAATTGCGATTGCTTCATTAATATAACATTTATTTGGGAAAAATTTTTGTGTGAGGAAACTCTGTACAGCACAAAATTTTCCACAGTTAAAGGTGATAGGATTTTTTTCACTGAAAGCCGTTAAAATCATTTAATAATAATTAAATATGAGATTAATTGAAGTGGTCAACTTATTGCTGCTGCAAGCCGATAAAAATTTATAATTTCTACACATAATACTTTAAACAAATGTTCTAACTGGAAATTGGAATACCTGGGCCACGTCATGATGGATCAGAAATTTAAAATAGTTCAGCTGATCACATAAAACTTTAATTTTTTTTTAAGTTTCATTCAATAGGGTTATGAATTAAATTAGTTAATTTCCATAAGCCACTTCTTAAATATATTTATCGTCCATTTTTTCGCTTATAAAAATTGCAATTACGAAAAACAATTTAAATTTACAATCTCTTTATTCACCTTGCACATTTCCCCGTGCAAAAAAGCGATTTAATATCAAAATTCCGTGCCGTATTGGGTGTTATCGCATTTGAATAAAACACGAATTCCGCTTTACCTCTATACACATACGAAAACCCCAATATTTTTTACATTAAACTCAAATTATAGACGACAAACGATAAAACCGTGACGTACTAATACAATGCAAATCTTAAATAAAGAAAAAAATGAAGGTGTGGTCACTTCACAACTTTCATTTGTGAATTTGAAACATATCCGAAACTTTTAATGGAAGTTTACTAAGATATTTCATTAATTATCAGCCGATTAGGTTGGTAGTATGTCTCTGCAACTTCATTTTGTTGTGAAATGTATGTTGGCAGTAACTCCGGTGGTGACGCGCGAAAACTTTGACAGCTGAAGGCGTAACATTGTCTGATAATTTTTTTTTAATTTTTAGCATTTTATAATAATTTTACAAAATTTTGTGAGTAATTTATAACATTTTGTGATAAATTTTACCACAAAGGCGAATATATACGCTCCCTCATTTATATCATTAGGTAAGAATGGCGTATATATACGACTGTGGCAGTTGAAGGCTTAATAATTCATTTTATTCATTTATACAGTAAATTATACAGTAAATATTTTACCAAAGTTTTAAGCAAAAAGTCAAAACTTCATTTTTATGCGATCGGAAATAAAAATTATATTTTAGGAAAACAGCTTAAAAAATTTAAAATCGGATTTTACCACTACAAAGATAAACAAATCTTACATAAAATATCAAAATTTCGACCAAATTGAAAATTTTTTAATATTTGACAAAATTGCAATTTTAGGTTTTAAATAATGTTTATTACAAAATGATTTCTTTCAATTTCGAACTCATAACTTTTAAAATTTTGGTCCGATTTTAAATTTTTTATTGTGGCTTTATTCAAAATTAAATTCTCTATAAACAGGTTAGAATAAATTTTTAATAAAAAATATTTTAACAAAGTTACAAGCGATTAAAGTCAAAACTTCATTTTGATGCGATCGGAAATAAAAATTATTTTTTAGGAAAACAGCTTAAAAATTTCAAAATCAGATTTCACCACTACAAAGATAAATAAATATTACATAAAATATCAAAATTTCGACCAAATTGAAAATTTTTTAATATTTGACAAAATTGCAATTTTAGGTTTTAAATAATGTTTATTACAAATGATTTTTTTCACTTTCGAACTCATAACTTTTAAAATTTTGGTCCGATTTTAAATTTCTTATTGTGGCTTTATTCAAAATTAAATTCTCTATAAACAGGTTAGAATAAATGTTTAATAAAATATATTTTAACAAAGTTATAAGCGATTAAAGTCAAAACTTCATTTTGATGCGATCGGAAATAAAAATTATTTTTTAGAAAAACAGCTTAAAAATGCCAAAATCGGATTTTACCACTACAAAGATAAATGAATCTTACATAAAATATCAAAATTTTTACCAAATTGAAAATTTTTTAATATTTGACAAAATTGCAATTTTAGGTTTTAAAAAATGTTTATTACAAAATGATTTTTTTCACTTTCGAACTCATAACTTTTAAAATTTTGGTCCGATGTTAAATTTCTCATTGTGGCTTTATTCAAAATTAAATTTTTTATAAATAGGGTAAAATAAATTTTTAATAAAAAATATTTTAACAAAGTTACAAGCGATTAAAGTCAAAACTTCATTTTGATGCGATCGGAAATAAAAATTATTCTTAGGAAAACAGCTTAAAAATTTAAAATCGGAATCCACAACTACAAAGATAAATACATCTTAATTGTAATATCAACATTTTGACCAAATTGGAATTTTTTAATATTCCAAAAAATTTCAATTTTTGGTTTTAAAAAATTTTAATTTAATAACATTTACAATTTTGGTCCGATTTTAAACTTTTTTTTTTGGTTTTATTCATAATTCAATTCTCTATAAACAGTTTCACACTCGTAGCGAGTTAGGCGACTTTTCCGTTCACTTTAGTGTTCTGCGTTTTGCCTGCTACTACACGAAGCAAGGAAGTTACAGTTTAAAATGGGTTCCAAATCAATAAATTGGGGGCATTAAAAATTACTTTGTTTAAATTTATATACTACCAAAAAGCGCCTTTAAGCGATTATATTTTTAAATATCAATGCATAAATATCTTATCAGTGCCTCCTCCACCGCTTTTAACGTCAGTCATGCATCCCTTTACCTCGCCCACTATGATTTATCTGAGCATACTTGTGATTTAATATTTAAACATTTAATCTGACAAATAATCTGACCGAGCGTTAAGATTTTATGAGATCTTATAAAATTTAAAGGGGCTGATGTAAAATTTAAAATTATTTTACTCCATTCGAACCCACGAGTTGTAATTTTAGTTGTACAAAGAGTGCTGAGCCACTACTTAATTTTATTTAAACAAATTATGAGTAAAAATACTATAAATCTTTAAAAAAAAATTGGTGTGACCACAATTTGATTTTCTTGTAAGCAAAAAAAATTTACAATGTCGATTTTAAAAATTTTCATATAATTACTATACATTCTTTTAGTTCGTAAATGAATGTTTTAAATTTGAGCAAAAGTTGTATATAAAAATTATAATACAAAAAGTAATATTTATATAAAAAAACTCCTCAAGCACATAACCACACATCGTCAAAAACATTCCCGGATATTTCGAGCATGAGCATTTCATGTTCCAACCATAAAATTATGCGCTTTACATGAGCACATTAAATTTTTTTCATGTTCCTTGATAAGAAATGTGTCTTTTTATACGTGTACAAAGCCCATCGTGCAGAGATAAATTCTGCATGCAGCGGATGCAGTGGATAAAACGGGGCGCGGATGGCATAATAAGCAACGCGAAATACAAACTGCCCTACAAAACGTGTCACTACAAAAAAAAATCTAAAGAGAATGTAATGTTACAGGGAAGGTATGAAAATTATGAGATGATAAAACGAATTGCAGCTAGTTTGCAAAAATTAAATAAAAATCTTAATTAAGTAAACCTTTACTTAAATAAAATAAATTTTGACCAGCTAAAGCCTTATTAATAAAAAAAATCAATTTTATTAAGAGGAGATTACGACGAGGAGAGCCAAAATTATTTACGTCAACCCTAGAAGACGTCTTCAAAGAACAAAAAATGCAACACACAAAGTAAGTTAATTTGCGCAATAACTCAGCTCATTTCGTTGCTAGTTACAGCTAATTCTTATTAAATTAGTTGCGATTTTTTATTAATTCTTCTTTTGTTATTTGGTGTTCAATTTGGTCATTGTAAATATTTAATACTCAGTTCATTTATATCTGTCGTCATTTATTTTTAAGGGTTCATCAAAAGAGGCTTTCGATTCAATGTGGGGCTTATGTTTTCCATTGAAAGTCTAGCGTGAGTCGAATTTATCGTTTATTGGTTGTAATTTATTTATTATATTTTTTTTATTTGCGGGCATCGCTTGGGTAAACAATTAATTCGTCGCCGGGGAGTAGGGAATTTTCGCGGGGGAAAAGCGAAGCGGAAAAATAATAAATTTCGCTTGGACATGGAGCAATGGCATTTTTCTTCATTCCGAGCGCGTTTAAAGTCTCCATTAGAGCGAAGACAAAAACAAAACGGACAAGACGCACGTAACCTAAGGCAACCATAATTTCTGCTGTTGCTTGTTACGATTTTCTGTCGAGCTGTTGTGTTGAAAAAGCGACGATGATGAAAGTTTCATATCCGCAGGCTGGGGTTCCGGTCTTGTCCGGTGTAAAAATCGACCGGATGTTGCGGGCTTGCGGTGAATCGAAGCTTGAAGGGCTGGAGGATATATTGACGACGTTAGGACTACTATCTCCAAAACAGCCGTGCATTGTACTTATATTGGGAACATCGTTATAACGTGTACAAAGAAAATTCCAAAACGAACTTTACATAATACATATGATAAAATGCACAACATCACTATCGTTGCCACGGCAACGGAACAAAACGTATCAGCACAAATTTAAATTAGCAATTTCCCATCGTTTAAATTTTAAATCAAGGAAATCCATTTCCCATTAAAGTTGAAATTAATATGCGCAATTCTAGTTCGAAACCCGACAGAGCGACTGACTTTGGTAATTAAATCACCTAATTTATATTTAAATTATTACATTGCAGGTAAACTTAATTTTAAACACGCTACACCACATATGTGTAATCTATGGTTCAAAACCCGGCAGAGCGACTAATTTTTTTAATTAAATTATCAATCACTTATCGCTTTAAAGATGAAATAAATTTTCACAACACTGAATATGTGTAGTTCCTCGTTCGAAACCCGACTGAGTGACTGTTATTTTTTAATTATACTACCAACTATTTGATTTAACATTTAATTCACACATGTTTACACGTATTTTAAATATTATTAATTTAATTACAGAAACCTTCAACAAATTTAAACAACTTCAAGTAGAAATGAAATTTTGCTCCAAAAATATTAAATTTTTCATCACAATCGATTTGTTTATGGCACGTGCCCAAAAGTAACATCTGCTGCATGCTTTTTACATTGAAAAAAAAATTAATATTTTTTTTCCTCGTTCAGTTTTTTGTGACGATTTTTCCTCGCCCAAGTGTGACAATTATAGTTCCATTTTCATTCATTACCAACGAAAGTGAAGGAAATTAGTGAAAATTACTACCACAATACATCTCAATCACATTTTTATGTAGTTATTTTACGATTCGTGTGGCGGAAAAGTAAGGAAAAACTCGTGAAATGGCGAAAGTTATCAAGCAGTTGTTGCTTTTTTAACGGTTCGGAAAATTATCGCGATATTATTTGGAAATAAAAAAATATTTATGCTGGAATTAAAAATTTAATGTTCGCTTAAAATGGAGAAGCAATAAATCGAGGACGTAAATTAGGCCTTCACGTGGCGTTTCCGGTAATGAATTATTATTAATTAATTATTACAATCCTCAAATTAAAGATGATTTTTAAATTTTGGTCGGGGTAGCTTTTAAATTTGAATTCTTACCTTAATTGACCCCAATAACTATTTTTTTATGGATAGCTGCAAAGCTAATTAAATTTAGAACATTTTGTGCAAAAAACGTTTTTTTTTAAACCCAATTTCTATGATTTTTGTGCGAAACTTTGTAAAATACTTCTTTTAGTTACCGATTTTAATAAATATAGAGCATGACATTTGTTCTTCATTTAAAGACCTTTCATTTGCTGTATTTACTTTTGCTGTAGCTTTAATTGTTTTCATTTTATTAGCATAAATATAAAAAAAAATTATGAAAGAAATTATTATTGTTGGAAAATATTTCTTTGCTAACTTCTTACGGATTATTTTATCGTATTCCATAAGGATACGTGTTATTTATTAAATATTTCATAAATGAGCTTCCAAAATTCCTTGAAATTTTGCACAAATTTATTTTTAAATAACATCTTTCTATTTTCAATGTTTTAATAAAATCTCTTCATTTTTATCTACGGCCCCAACTCTCTTATGACGTTAGTTTCTGTAAAGTTCAAAGCTCGATTTACGTTCCTTATTTTGCATTCATTCCGCTTGTTATTTCTTCACGTTATTTCAATACCAGTTTAAACGTGCTGAATCAAATTTTAATACCAATGTTAGGGTATTATCGACATGCAGATCAAGTTAAATTTTTATTTAAGAAAATACAAATTTTTATCAACAAATAAAATTTGATTTTATGCAAATTTTATAAAATATGTATAAATCCAAAAAGCTTTTACAATTTCCAATTTAAGGATTTATTCCCTAGATGGAAATGGATTTACGGCTATATATAACTTATTTATGCATCAAAATTCTATAAATAGCCCAATCTCCCACATCACATCATTCGATCGAAGTCGTGTTTAGCCAAAAGTTACAACTGGCAGCTGTCACTTGTAAATTTTTACATTTCACTGTCAGATTTAAATATTACAGTGGTTTTTGTAATCTAAATTAGGACCCCAGTTTTTAAGGACCATTCAACCCACACAAACTCAGACGAGGAGAAAATTATGTTGACAACATGTGTCCTAAACATATGTATAAATTGATAGCTCGATGTTATGGAATTAAAATATTTTTTCTTTTTTCTTTTGTTTGTCGACATAGCATTAAAAATATTAGTATTTTTTGATAATTGCTCATAAAAAGGGTGGAGGTGTGGTCACCACACGAGATTGAGATAATCAAGCTACCTTTGACAAAATAGAATATAATAATAATAATAATAAACGCCATTATAGTCACGAGTGTTTATTGAACGAGTGTCTAGAGAAGTTTATAAAACGAGTGACAAACTAAACTTTTTCTACGACGAAATAACCAAATAAATGCAACTTCCTTATTAAACGTCAATTTCAACATAACATAAACTTTAATATGAAACTGTCAAACGTCAAACCACCAACTTGATTGAGGGCTGGAAATGTCAAAAAAATAATTCCAGTCGTGTTTAATGTAACTTCGAGCGTTTTTAAAGTACCGAAAATACCCAAGCCGTATCTTATGAATCATCATCATCATTGTCAGCCGTTTCCGTCCCATTTTTGGGCAAAGGTTAACAATAGTCGTATATAAAATGACACTTAGCACAACATATGTCAGTGCAAAATGTAACATTTTTAAAACAGGAGTAGAAAATTTTAATTTAAACTTTTGACACTTATTTCATTACGATTACCGTTAGTTGAATATTCTTCCTAAATAAAAAAAAATCTAGTGACTTTAGCACTGAAATTTTTTTTTTAATTTAAAAATGTTATTAAGGAATAGATTTTAAATATGACATACATACAAAAATATAAATTATGTATAAATACACAACGTATACCTACATACGCATATAACCACATGTACATGTAGCCAAGAAATACCTCGTATGCATGCATACATTCACATATGTTACTTTATTTAAAATGGGAAAATTCCTGCATCTCCCAGAGAGGAGAGTATTATTGGGAAAATTTCACCTCTTGTGTGCAGGAATTTGATATTTTTATAGAGGTCCCGAAGGAATCGAATTATGCTTACGTATGCATTCATGGGGATTTATATATGGGGAAAGCAATTTATCTGCACCCCAACAATAGTAATAATATCATCATCATCACATGACAACTCTAAAAAAAAAAACAGCGCAATAAAACTTGTCATTCGATTGTTGGAGTTTAACTAAGATTTATGAACGTGCGATGGAAAAATATTGAGGAAAAAGATTGCGCGGATTTTAAAGGAAAGAAATTTGCTTCGATTTAATATATTGGAAACCCCCAGGTATTCATAAATTTTTTTACCGGAAAAAACGCTAAAAAAAATTTCAAAGTTTCAGTTTTTATCAAAATTTTGTTGTTGTTAAATAAGACTAAAAAATTTAATTTTTTGCTATTATTGTGAGCAAAAAAAAAATGGAGGTGTAGTCACCACGCGACTTTCATTTACGAATTTAAAACATACTTGCCTTATAATAAGTATAATAATATATAATAAATAAGTAACAATTATTATTTTATTTATTTATTTAACTCTTAAAGTGTGACTCTTTTGGTGACGCATTTTTAGTGATGAATTTTCGTTACGCATTAAACCGCCGGGAAAGACGTTTATATACTATAAAATATAGTGAACAAAATATGGTTTTTCAAGCAAAATGTAATTTTGTGCGAGAACAATCAAAAACACTTCACTCCTAGAATAAATCTCTTCCAAATTTTACACCTCAATGAAAATTCAGCACTTTATCATTTAATTCTTTCAATTAAAATTGCAAGCTTAAGCTTAAACATTTTAATTGATTTTCCCTCTTTTTTAAACTAAAAGACTTTTTTCAAAACGCTTCTTGACTTCTCCTCATTGTTTTCTAAGTCGAGAATCTGCTGTGGGTATATCAGTTGAAAATCTTTAATTATTTCTAAACCAACTTAAACTATTAAAGTTTCCAGGCGATGGGTCGGTCGTGGAGATAAGGGTGCTCGCAATTCCGGGGGGTAAATTCGTGCGAGCACCCTTTCACGATCCACTCTCGGGACACATTAAGTCGCCCAAATTACAACGAGCGACACTTAATCACCGCGCTGGAGAGGATCACGCCGAAAAGACGATATTTCACTCACACAATCAAAACCCACACCAACAAATCATTACAACCCCTATACACATACACTATTACACATACATATTCACACATACAAATACATATATTTATACATACATACACACACACATAAATGCACATACACACATACACACCTCATACAGAAACACCAACATTATGCTCGAAATTGCATATTAAACAGACGTACCATGACAACGTTACAACAAATTCAAACTATTCATTATACCACACAGAGCAACCACTGAATAAATCTCGGGCATAATTTAATTTAGATGGGGTAACGTTTAAACAAGTTACCGTAGCAACGTTTAAATAAATTACCATAGAAACGTAAATAACTCATCATAGCAACGTAAATAAATTACCATGGCAACGTGAATATATTACAAAAACAACTACAACGCAAATAAATTACCATGGTAACGTAAATAGAATGCTATGGCATAGGATTAAAACTGTTCCCGTGGCAAACTCATCCCATTTAAGCTGTAGGTTTTTCAGAAATTCATCTCCAAAGTTGTAGAGCTGTGTTATTTCCGAAGCATCTAGAAAAAAACTTTTAGTCCACTGACAGGGAAAGTGATGTAATAGTGAATCTGGAATACCAAAACAACCAATGATGGAAAAGGACAAGGGACCAAGAGGCTCATTTTAAACCTTAACGTGGAATATCAGAGTTTAAACTTTAACACCAGAGGACCAGTGTCCAAAATTATTGCTTCAAAGGAAAATCCTACGAAACATGATTGTGCACATTTTTTAAGAATGCAAGTTCGAATGACAGCAGTGTTTTGGGAGAACTGAGGCAAAACTAAAAAGCGATCTTACAAAGAGTCTGCGGCTCCTGTTGACATATCAGAAATTGTGCACTAAAGAGACAAAAGAGCAAGCGATTTTGGCCGGTAAGCTACTGAAGCTGGGACAGATTACCTAAAATTTATTTTTATCGCTAAATGCAATATATAAAAGCTTTTTGCATTTTTTAAATTTCTTAATAAATAATAAACACGAAAGAGCATAAGCTCGCTCCTCGGAATAACAGTAAAGTGCAAGTCATACAAATGACGCGATCATGCTAATGATCCGATTATTAGAATGACTTGATATATAATCATAATCACCAACGTTTTAGGACGGGGCAGAGAATTTAATCGAAAATAATTACAACCCTTAAGCGGTTGATGGACGCTGCTTTTACAATATCATAAAAAAAAATATTTATTGGAAGTAATTCGTTGGCGTCTTGGTCTTGAGTAAAACTTTTTTAATTGCTTGCCGGAATTTCCACCGAAACTTTCTGCATGAATTATGTGATGGAAACGTAAACGCTTCCGGCAAACAGTTGCGGTTAGCATGCAACGTAAAGCTCACTTACAATTAAATATACACGAGCTGGGGTGCTCAAGCTCAATACAGTCCTGGTTGCTATGGATATTGATTTTCTTAAAACGCCTTGTTGCTGTTGCTATATCTTATAACTATAGCTCATTACCACAGATGTTAGGATCTTTAGTTAGTTAGTGTATTTGTTAACCTAACTGGGTATCGACTCAGCGTGATCCATGTGCCATAAATGAATTATAGTGTATGTATGTATTTGAGCTCTAGAAAATTTCTAGAGTGTGATTAATTTTTTATATAACAGAAGATCGCAATCAAGTGCCCGGGCATCGAACCTAGGATCTTTTGAATCGAAATCATAATTTTTATACCTTCTTTAAATAGATTACACATTTTTATAAACAATTTGCTTAATAAGCAATTTATTATAGCACATAAGCAATTTACTACAACTTATAAGCAATTCAAATTATGCACTTGTTAGCAGCTATAATAACATAACGTAACATAATTATGCAAAATTAAACTTGGCATACATATTTTATTAGAACAGTTTGTTTTAACAGTTTTTCAGTTTACAACTAGACTTAATTTGCGCTTAGTAAATATTTGGATTTATTTATGATCCACAGCCAACGCTATTAATTTAATCGTTGCTATGCAGATTCTCGCTAGTTTGCATATTTCATGATGCATTTTCTATTTTGAAAATTAATTTACGCGTTTTATGAATATTTATTATTATACCCGTAGCTACCGGAATTTTCATGCGTTTTCATTTATGCTTATTTCTATAAACCCGGATATGTTCCGTTTAATAATGGTTGCTGTGACAGTGCTATTGCAATAACTTAAAACGGCTCTAATAGGCTAATAAAAGAGGTTTTATTTGATATTATTTTATTGCTTGTAGCGTTACTGGTACCTAAGTTAGGTGACAACAATTGGGATTTGATGCCAAGTGAAAAAACACACTTTATATTACCCTATACCAAGGTATTTTAGTAGAAGAGTTACGCCGGATTATACGTAACCCTTACATCTGAATTTAAAGATGTAAAGGGTAAAATAAAAAAAAAATAAAAAAAAAATTGTTGCCGTCACGTAAAATGAAACACATTGTATATTACCCCATACTAAGGTTTTATTAGAAGAAGAATTGGACAGGGGTAATATTTACAAAGCGTAATCTAAATGGACATGCTTATAAAGCAAAAATCAAAATCAGAGAAACGTTTACCGAGTTGCCTTTAAATACAAAGAAACACTCTGTACATTACACCATCTAATATACCATTCACCTAGTATATAATATACTTTAAAATTCATCTCTAGTCATTTTTTTGTTCGTTTCAGGCTGCCTTTCAATTTGGAAAATACAGTTTGAAGTGGTCCCCACGTCTAATACCCGCGTAGCGCATATTTCAAACTAAACAAGAGGGATAAAGTTGCCAGGCATGAAACCACCTTGCCTCACACACACGTCGTATCATATCACTTTTACGTGAAGCAATTGAACATTACACCCCCTTCATCCACCTGAATCATCCACCTACATACAAAGCGAGCTTCCAAGAACGACAACATTTACATTCGCGCATACAAATATATAAAATGGATGTTATTAATGTCTTGACGTGCAACATATTTGCTTATACATCGTTAAAATGATTATATTTAATAAAAATAGTAAAATTATAATTTTCGAGCTAAAATAAATGTTGTTTAGTATACAGGGTGGTACAAATTGATTAGCCTACTATGGAAATCTTTTTTATTATTATTAATAGGTTGAGATTTTGTTAAATAGATACTGTTGAGTAGATT
>JARJDX010064894.1:0-16612 GCA_030264735.1 Gymnusa sp. GC000175 | reverse complement strand
TTTAAATTGAAAGCGTAATGTTGAAAAAGAAAATGAAAATTGTTAATTTTTTTTATTATATTTAAATCAAGCACAAAATTTTCTTAAATTTGATATGTAACATGATATGGTTGCTTTAAATCGTTTCAAAGTTATAGCGAAAAATTTATAAAACAACACACAATCGCAAAATTTTCAAACTGCAATTTTAGAAAAGCTAAGGGTGATATCAAAAAATTTTCAAATAATTAAATATTCGCAATTTAATTCTCTCCATAATGAAAATATAAAATTTTCAAATTTTTTAATTTTCTAATTTGTTTTCCAAAAATTTGCAAAGTTAGTTTATGCATGCTTTAGGGCATTAAAATTAAACTAAGTTTGGCGAAAAGTATGTAAAAATATCTAAAACGACTCCCATATTAATTTAATTTAAATCGCATCTAGTGTGCCATGATTTTTTCGTTTTTCTTTAATAACTTTTGAATGGTGCAAACAAATTATATCAAGTTACATATCAAATTAAAGCAAATTTTATGCTCGATTCGAAAAATAAAATATTTCTTACCAAGGCGGCCCCAAAAATATTATAAAATTCGATATTTCATGAGCTAAAAACAAATATTGAAATTATTAGATTTAAATTACAAAAAATGAAAATGACAATTTGTTATTAGCATATTTAGATCAAGCACAAAATTTCCATTTATTTGATATGTAACTCAATACCATTGCGATGATTGGCCTAGAAGTTATAACGAAAAAACAACATACGATCGCATAATTTCCAATTTGAGATTTTACGAAAACTAAAAGTGGGATTAATTTTTTTTTAAATAATTAAACATTCGTAGTTTAATTCTCTATATAATTAATGTATAAAAATTTTCCAAAAAAAATCAAAATTTTCCAAAAATTTTTTTACAAAATTTGAAAAATGGCCAAAGCATGTTTTGAGGTATTAAAATTAAACTAAAATGAACAGAAAACGAAATTTAAATATCTAAAACGACGCGCGTAATAATTTAATTTAAATTGCATCTAGCGTGCCATGATTTTTTGGTTTTCCTAAAATAACTTTTGATTGGTGCAAGCAAATTATATCAAGTTACGTATCAAATTAAAGAAAATTTTATGCCGAATTTGAAAATCTTCTTGGTTTTTTTAAATTTATTCTGTGAGAGCCGAAAAATAAACAAATTTGATCCTCCGCCTTTTTAAAGATATGTATATGTTTAATTTTTTCACCAATATAACATACTTTTTATGCGCTATCAAGCCATGAAAGTAATTTTTCTGCAAAAATTTAATTTTCATGAGATTTTTAACGAAAACTCTAGTTTGATTGCGTTGATTGAAAACTTTTAAGTGTACCGATTGGTTTTTATGATTGTTTTGCGTTGAAAGGCTTGAGACAGTTTTATTTTTAACCCAATTCATTTGTCTTGGGGTGAGGAGCATGTGTGTTGCATAATTAGTCCTGATGATGATACGGCCCCGTGCCAAAATCCTCACTTAATTTTCGGGTTCGTCCCCAACAATTAGTGAACGTACGACATTTGTGTGTAATTAAAAAAGACATTCTTGACCTCACACACTCTCACTGTCATCCTATTTTCAAAAGCGTTACGAATTCACCCGTTCCTTCGTGTGTTATTTTCAGGATAATAAAATCTTAATTTGGAGTATTTCCGGGCTTAATTTTTTTTATTCCACACGAAAAAATGTTTAATTAATATGAAAAAAAATTGAAGTAAATTGTCCACGAATGACGTTAGATTTATGAGCGTGATTGATGCCTTTTTTGGCCAGTTTTTAGTGTGTGTGTCCTCGTTCGTAGTTTTGGTTTCGCATGCATGTGCTTACATGCACTTTGAAATGTAAGACTAACGACCCCTGACACATAAAGCCCGATCGTTCGAAACATGTTTCGGTGAAGAACATAAAACACGCTGTAATTTGATCTACTTGTAGGCGAATCGCCATTTACCGACGGTTCGAGCACTCTTACAATATTCCATAACTAAAACTCACTTGGAACATGGCTATTCAACACCTGACTAATCATAATTCACAAATACGCAAAACAATTTTACGAACGAACGCACGCTTTATAAATTGCGGCCCAAAAAATACGAAAACAAATGCAATCGTCGAGCCAAATGGGCCATCCGAACAAGCCCGCCTAGCTGAATTGAAATTTGAAATCCGATTGCAAAAATGTCAACCCGCTCAAGAGTTATTGGCGAAAAACGAAAAAACAACACACTAACGTTTATTTTAAAAACCCCATAACTCGCTTAGTTTTTGACTTGACGATTTCATTCTTGCACCAATTTATTCCAAATTCAATTCTCTTTCATTGCTACTCAACAAATTTTTAAATCTGCTTTTAGTTCGTGTTATTTTTTAAAAATAAAAAAATAACATTTTTACTTTTACCAATCTCTAACGCTTTTGTAACCTATTTTCATAATCTTACGATGAAATAAAACATATTTGTCCAGTTTTCAACCATTTTGTCTAATTTTGAGCGTCAATGAAAAATGAGGTAGCACTTATTCCATTCCAGAACAGGATTTCGAAGGTGCACTAGAGGAGAGTGCGACAAGCAGCAGTGTGGTCGGAGAGTGTGCTTAGAAAAAATCCAATTTATTTTTTGAACGATGCACTCGCACACCATTTCACTAGAGCGGACAAAAATTACACTTTAATCACAATTGCCATGAAAAAATTTAAAATTATTTGTAATAAAAAAATCATCGAGCACAGCCTACTTGTAAATTATACAAAAAAAACGTTGCAATTTGATAAGAAAAAAATCTCTCACGGGAAATTGATTCGCGTTAAATTTATATTTTTCGCGAGTTGTTTTCGTTTTGTTGCAATTTTTCACGTCAATTAAATCGAAACAAATTATCAATTTTCATTATTGTTCAGAAAAAATTACCCATTAAGATTAATTTAATAAAAAAAAATCAAAAATGTATAGCGCAAAATATGGGAATGATTTTGATCTTTTTTATTAATAGGTGAGCGAATTATGAGGGGTTTTAAATAAAACGTTAGCGTGTGTTGTTTTTTCGTTTTTCAGTCATAATTTTCGAACGCGGTAACTTTTTTGGGTTTTGATTTCGGATTTATGTACAGAAAAACGTAACACATAGATTAGGTTAGTTGAAAAATTCCTGTTTTTGCTTAATCCATTAATTGTTTGAGTTTTTTTTTTTGGAAATTTAACGAAATTAAAAATATTTTTTGGGAAATTAGAATCAGAATTAATCTTAATTATAAAAATCTTCAAAAAGCAAATTTGCATCTTCAAAACTGTACGAGTTAGGGCGTTTTAAATAAAAACGTTAGTGTGTTGTTTTTTCGTTTTTTATTCATAACTTTTGAACGCGTTAACTTTTTTTGGTTCTGATTTCGGATTTAAGTATCAAAAAACGTGAAGCATCGATTGGTTTAGATTAGAATTTTCCATTTTTAACTTAACCTATAAATTTTTAGGTTTTTTTTTTAAATTTTGATTAATTGTGTTAAGTAGCAGGTTTTAAAAATAATGGTGGTGTTTGCGGTTGTTCGTTTCTTTTGTTTGGTGGTGTGATGTTATAAAATTCTTTCACTTTCCGTTGCCGCTCTGTTGGAATCCGTCAGTGTAATGTAACACAATGGACATGATACAGCTATATTTTAATTTGATATTTTTTTTCGGCTTCCACCGCATACCCAGTAGCACTTTTAAATTGAAGCATGAAGGAATTAGTCTATCTCAATATAATACACACGCTTTGTAAAGCATCTGCTGCACCTTTTTACAATCCACCTTCATCCACTCGCGCATTGTGTTGGCACAATTTCAATTTTCATAAAAGTTTTCAAAGATTTATGGATAAAATCTTTTAAATATTTATTTTGTAATAGCTCGAAGGAGAAAAAATGTGTGATTATCGCGAATTTCACAATTTTGTCAGGCGTGAATATTGAAATTACAGCTTTCACTGGAGGCTAGAGAGAACTAACTAATAGAAAAAAAAATTGGCCATTGTGCTAAAAATACAATAAACTCACGATTGTCATTACATAGAAAATTGATACAATCGCACTTCTGAATATTGTACAAGAATTTTTAATTTTCAAAATTAGGCCTTTGATAATCAAAATTTTTCAAATTTCATCACCGACCACGTGCGGAATTAAATGTAACTTCATTTGGTCCAAAATTGGCCCAACTATCTTTAAAAATAAAAAAGTTATGACGAAATCAAAAAAAAAACATGGCCAACTCGATGTTTTTAAAATTTTGGAAATTGCTCACTGAACGAATTAAAATTTAATAAATTTGTTCGTTTGGGCTCGTGCGGAATTTAATTTGGCTTCAATTGGTCCAAAATTTGTTCAATTATCTTAAAAAACAAAAAAGTTATGACAAAATTAAAAAAAAAAATCCAAAAACTTTCAAAAATTGCATCGAAATTTTTGAATTTTGTTTTTGGGGCTTATGCAGACTTTAATTTTCCTTCGATTGGTCCAAAACTGATTCAATTATCTTGAAAATTAAAAAAGTTATGAGCAAATTAAGAAAAAAACATAACCAACTTGATTTTTTCAATTTTTTTACCATTGTTTGTAAGTAAATCAAAAAACATTATTTTAAGTACAATGGTCTAAAACCAGTCCAGACTCTAAATTGTATGAAAATTAAGTTTTTGATTTCCAAAATTTTTAACTTTCACAAAAGCACCTTGTAGTTAAGGCTGGCCACTACTACCTTGGTGAAATAACAAGCCAACTCCTTTTATCAAATTTTGACAATCACCCACTTTTCCGCCCTCCTCACCGTTGCCCCACAAGAAAAAACAGTTTATAACCACCTATTAAGCAAACTGAAAAAAAAATTTGCGATGCCTATAGAAAATTTCTTTCTGAATCCAACGCTCCTCGTCCCATCTAAATCGGACGAAAATTAAGCCCATTTTCCATGTTTTTTAAAAAACGTTATTGTTTTGTTTCCTGCATTTTTTCCCATAACTTTTAAACGGATTAAAATGTTCAAATTTTGATTTCAGATTTATAACAAGCAAAACGCCACGCTTTAAATGTGCCCTATTATAAATCGCGATTCATTTGTTTTATATGTGTCATTTGTTTTTATAATTTATTTTTAAAATAAAACAGAAATTGCACGAAAATTTTTAAACTAAATTTCTTAAACCAAGTCAAAACTATACAAGGTACAGGTAGCAGGTACCCCAAAAAAAAAAATTAAAAAACAAATGAAACCCCGAGTTAATTAATCATAATTTTATCGCGACTACTTGATTGAGCATTTGTAATCTATCAGTTCTGGTCGAATGAGATGTCTACACTCAACCTAACACCGTTGTGTGTTGTATCGGCTGTCATTTGTTTACAATATCCGGTTGTATGGCGGCTAATTGTTGCACTCCTTCCGGTCGCGACCGACCGTTTTTATTTTTTGTTGTCGCGTTGGTGAAACTGCACTTTTTTTTCAAATTTTATGCAATTTAAATCGTTTCGCGCAAATTGATTGCATAACAACGCCTAGCTACCGCAATTGTTGCTAGATCTTGTATGATTGATGATCTTGCAGCCACATTCTATAATTAAACACCGCTAAGTTACCTTTAATTAAATATGCAAGAATTTTATAACAAGTTATATTGATGCTTTGTTGAAGCATCTTTGTATATTGCAAGACAAGTTTTTATAAAAAAAAAATTTTTTTAATGAAAAATGTTACTTAACTTGAAGTTTGTGTGTGACACCTAAAATTTTATTACGTCATCAGATTAAGCATTAAATTTTGGTTCTCCATGTGGAAACGGAATTAAATTCTCTCTAAATTTAACAAAGTTATTGAAGTTTCAAAAAGTTGTCAAAACAATTGATAATTTTATGTAAAAACTTTGGAAAGCCAAAATTAATCACGATGATCTGAAAGTAATTAAAATGCTTCGTATAATGCCAAAAACACGAACGCGATAACTTTAAAAACAAAAAAGTTATGAGGTTTTAAAAAATTCGATCGTCTTCTGTTTTTTCGTTTTTCCTCAATAACTTTTAACAGGATCAACAGTTTGGAGTTCCGATTTCAGATTTATATTCAGTAACTTATGACGCTCCAAATGCGCCTCAATTTACATCTCAATTCATTTGTTTTCTTTCCTATTTTTTTAATTAAAAACTTTTTTTTTAATTACGCCGAATATGTGGATGAGTTAGAAGTTAAACTACGAAATTATGTTTCACGTGCGACATACAAAGTCGTGTAAATTTTACACGTTGGCAGCGTTAAAGGCAAAATGAACAAATAACAATTGAAGCTTTAATGGTAATTAAAAATGTCATCGAGTTAGCCATGAAATTTTCATTTTTTGCTTTAAAACTCGCGTGTCACATAAATTAAACACAGCAAATTCTCGCTTACATCAAATTGAAACAAATTATGTACACCTACTTAATAAACAAATGAAATTAAATCATCTACGCTTTGTTTTGTTAGGTTGCGTTAGATTTTGTTAAGTTAGGTTATATATCCACATATTACATAACCTAACTTAACATAAACCTAATCGAAAACCTAACAAAAATCAGCAAAAAGTTTCGAAGTTGCAACGATTTAAAAAATATCGTTATTGTTTTGTTTTTTATTTATTTTTTATTCATAACTTTTGAACTGGGTGATAATTTTAAAATCTGATTTCTGGATGATGTTAAACATGAAAATCTGCTTCACATAAACTTTATTTGGACCGCCAAACTTTTGGTTTACTGTCATATTTTTGAGGTTAAGTATGTTTTGTTTTTATTGCGGTGTAAGTGTGGCTCGAAATGTCATTCGACACATTAAACTGTGCCTAATTTTTCAATTATATTAGGTTTTCTACAAAAAATGGTTAAAAATAAGAAAGTTGTAGCCATTTTAAGATAATCGTTGGTGTTTTGTTTTTTCGTTTTCTGCTCATAACTTTTGAACGGGATGATATTTTCAAAATCTGATTTCTGGATGATGTTAAGCATGAAAATCTGCTTCACATAAACTTTATTTGAACCGCTAGACTTTTGTTTTACTGTCATATTTTTGAGGTTAAGTATATTTTTAAAACTATCTCCACAAATTCGAGAATAAAAATGTGTTTTAAATATACTTTTCAGCGTGGTATTAATTACGAAATTCTGCTTTGTTTTGACATTTTTTGAGTCTCAAATCTTTTATTTTACTACTTTATTTTGGAGGTTAAATATGTTTTGTTTTTATTACGATGAAAGTGTGGCTCGAAATATCATGTGAGATATATAACTGTGCCAAATTTTACAATTATATTAGCTTTCCTACGAAAAATCGTTAGTTATAGCCATTTTAAGATAATCGTTGGTGTTTTGTTTTTTCATTTTCTGCTCATAACTTTTGACCGGGATGATATTTTCAAAATCCGATTTCTGGATGATGTTAAGCATAAAAATCTGCTTCGCATAAACTTTATTCGAAATGCCTGTCTTTTGTTTTACCACCACATTTTTGAGGTTAAATATATTTTTTTAATTATCTCGTAAGTGTGACTCGGAAATATATCATGCGATACATCAAATTGTGCCGAATTTAACGTACTTTTACAATTTCATATTAATATTTATGTCAAAATTAATTTTATGTCATAAAAAGTTAAAAAAGTAAAAATATTTTAGATTACAAAATTAAATTACATAAAATTTGTCCATTTTTTCTCATTTAAAAATAATTTTTGGACGTAATTAGGTGCAATTACGTAAAATAAAGAAATTGTTTATATAACGTGACAAATTTAATGTGGTTTTTTAGGGTTTTTTGGTTAAAAAATTTCTCACAATTCATTCCATGATTTGATTTTAATTGTGAATTTAATTTTGAGATTTTTTAGTTATAACGGTCATTTATTTTTGGGTCGCCAAACAAAAATTCAGAAGCATAACTAAAATTCCCTTGAAAATTTCAAGGGGACAAGCACGAAATTTTATTACTTTATGACGATTTTGTGTGGCGTCGTAAATTTTGAAAATTTTCAGAAATGGTAAAAGCATCAGTAACTTGCAATAAATACATGATATTTTGTTAATAAATTTTATTGCGGCCTTTTATCTGCGTTGGAAATTGACGAAAGTCAATTTTTTTATTACCCCATTATTGTGCAAGGCTGCAACAAGTTATCCTCTTTATCGTCCTTTACAAGAAGAATATTTTATCTATATAATAAAGTAAAACGCGTTTCCATTTCACAAAATTAAAAAACACCTGTGAAACCTTTTATTAATCAGTCTCCGCCCAAAGAAGAGTGTTATAAAGCGCATTGGCTGCTTCAGTCCCAATGAAAACCGTAAGATTAAAACATATAATTATTAATATGGATTTATTTCACTTTTATCAAAACGAAATCGCAACTCAAACACAAAATTTAATCACATTATGCGTTAAATTTCATAATTTTTGAAAAATAAAATTTTATTTTCGAAATTTTTTCAAACTGCGTGGCTCCCATGCGGAAATTAAGCAAACGGGAAGAAAGTGCTCCAAATATCCTTTAGTTTGATATGTAACAAGGTACATTTATTTTAAATAGTACGCACGTTATAATAAAAAGAAAAAAATCATGGCCTGCTACGACGTTTTTATAAACGTTATAACAAGCGCAATTTTCGGTATGTAAATGTTTTACTCGATCAAGAGATTTAATTTAAATTAGTTTTATTATATTTTTGAAAAAAAAAAATTCCAAAATTTTGGAAAGTTTTGAAAAATTATTTCCGCCAATTAAAGGGGTGCAGTTCTACATTCGGAATATTTTATTATTTAAAATTTTTTTGATAGCACCTTTAGTTTTGCTAAAAATTAAATTTGAAAATTGGGCGATCGTGTGTTGTTTTTTTGTTTTTTTTGCTATAACTTTGAAACGAATTGTAGCAACTGTATCATGTTGCATATCAAATTAAAGGAAATTTTGGGCCCTTTTCAGTTAATAAAATTTTATTACCTAATTTTTAAAATGTGTGCTATTTTTTGATTTTTTTCGCTATAACTTTGAAACTAATTAGAGTAACTATATTATCTTACATATGAAATTAAAGAAAATTTTGAATCCTTTTTTGTGGTGTTGATAAAATTTTGTTAAAGTCCACCAATTTGTTAAAATTTTAATATTTGTGCGGTCACTTTTGTGGGATAATCTTCACCATGTGACTTCTTAATCCCTTGAATAGAATGGAATGATCCGCACAATGATTGTCAATATTTTGTAACCTTTTTGAAAAATCATCGCCAACGCAATAAAATAAGTTCCAGGAAATTCCCATCCGTGAAAACGCAATTGCTCGCTCCAAACGCAAACAAACTTCTATGCGTTAATTTGCGTAACTTCTTGTAGCTACCGGAGTAAAAATTAAAGCGTAAAGTTAAGAAATTTTCGCTTCCTAATCGTTGCCTATTGAAGCTCTATTTTTGTTGGAAGACAATTCAAAAAATTGACTACTGCACGAGAAATTCCAGCTAAGGTCCCATTTGTTCACTGTACAGATGATTTACGCTAAATACTTTATGATGCTTGTATATTGGGGCAATATTTTTGTCAGGCCTGTCAACGTTTATATTCCTACTGTACGGACTCGTGCTGGGCACCTTTCAATTATCCCTCATTCCAAATTGACACAAAAAATGCACTTGAAAATTTTCTTCAACGAAATTTAACAAATCTAAATATTCCTAACCTAAAATAAACAAATTCTTTATGTAAAACACAAACTTCCTCAGGAAAAAACACAAAATTTTCTCCATGTAAAATACTCAAAATATCCACATTTAAATTGAAAGCGTTAAGTTGAAAAGAAAATGAAAATTGTTAATTTTGCTTGTTATATTTAAATCAGGCACAAAATTTTCTTAAATTTGATATGTAACATGATATGGTTGCTCTAATTCGTTTCAAAGTTATAGCGAAAAATTTAAAAAACAACACACGATCGCAAAACTTTCAAATTGCAATTTTAGAAAAGCCAAGGGTGATATCAAAAAATTTTCAAATAATTTAATATTCGCAATTTAATTCTCTCCATAATGAAAATATAAAATTTTCAAATTTTTTAATTTTCTAATTTGTTTTCCAAAAATTTGCAAAATTAGTTTATGCATGCTTTGGGGCATTAAAATTAAAATAAAATTTGGCGAAAAGTATGTAAAAATATCTAAAACGACTACCATATTAATTTAATTTAAATCGCATCTAGTGTGCCATGATTTTTTCGTTTTTCTTCAATAACTTTAGAATCTTGCAAACAAAGTATATCAAGTTACATATCAAATTAAAGCAAATTTTATGCTCGATTTGAAAAATAAAATATTTCTTACCTAGGCAGCCCCCAATTTAATATAAAATACGATATTTCATGAGCTAAAAATAAATATTGAAATTATTAGATTTAAATTACAAAAAATGAAAATTTTTTATTAGCATATTTAGATCAAGCACAAAATTTTCTTTTATTTGATATGTAACCCGATACCATTGCGATGATGATGGCCTAGAAGTTATAACGAAAAAACAATAAACGATCGCATAATTTTCAATTTGAGATTTTACAAAAACTAAAATTTAGATTAATTTTTTTTTAATAAATAATAATTCATAGTTTAATTTTCTATATAATTAACGTATAAAATTCTCAAAAAAAAAACTAAAATTTTCCAAATTTTTTTTTACAAAATTAAAAAAAAATGGCCAAAGCATGTTATGAGCATGAGATATTAAAATTAAACTAAAATAAACACAAAACGATATTAAAATATCTAAAACAACGCCCGTAAAAATTTAATTTAAATTGCATCTAGCGTGCCATGATTTTTTGGATTTTCTATAATAACTTTTGATTGGTGCAAGCAAATTATATCAAGTTACATATCAAATTAAAGCAAATTTTATGCCCAATTGAAAAATTTGGTTGGTTTTTTTAAATTTATTTTGTGAAAGCCGAAAAATGATCAAATTTGATTTTATATGATTTACAAATGCACGAATGGTTATAATTATGTGAAATTAAAAAAAAATGAGCTAGAAAATTGTCATAATCTAACCGATAATGGGAGTATCATAAAATAAAATTTTAAAATTTTTTATGACCCCCAATTTGTCCATCAAAAGGGGCATAAAATATCACCCCCTGATGTTTCTTGCAAGAATTTGGAGTTTTGAGGGAATATTATATTGCAGTAGCATTAGAAAGTCAGAACTCGATAAAAGGATATTTATTATTACACTTACAATTGTAATTTACAAGAAATGACAAAAAAATGCGAGCATAATGTTTCTCACGATTCTTAAAGCGCGCACACATTTCAAAAATAAATTGAGAACTTGTGATCGATTTCTTATGAAAATATTTTAAAACAGTTCTCACGTTATATATTTAACACCGAATCAAAATATGAAATTTTTAATCTGGTTCCTTTAATTTTTTTCCCACTTTCATTAAAATTAAAAAAAAAGAACAATTATTTACACAATTGATGAGAACATTAAATTTTCATTGTTTTTTTTTAATTTTTAACTAACAATTTGAATTTTTTAACTAACAATTTGAATTTTAAACTTAAAATTTAAATTTTAAACTTATAATTTGAATTTTAACCAACAAATTTTATTTTAACCAGCAAAATATATGTATTTTATTGCTCAAAAACAAATGAAACACGCATGGTTCAAAAGAGCTTTAAACAAGCTTTTTTCGATATGCAACATGTCATAATTATTTGCAACGTACAAGAGATATTTTGAAAAAACCAGATTTCAAGGCACACTAGATATGATTTTATTTTATTTATAACGGGCGTTTGTTTGCATATTTTTCGTCCCTGTTTTACTAATTTTGATTAAAATTTAATCCCCTAACAGATTCTTGTCCAAAATTTTACAAATTTTGAAAATTATTTTTTGGTGGCATTTATTTTTTTTTATATTGGCGCAAACTACATAAAAATAAATAGATTTAAAAGGAGAACATTTTACTATTTAAAATGTTTTTGGTGGGGTGTTTAGTTAAGCTTAAAAATGACCTTAAAAATTCGCGATTGTGTGTTGTTTTTTTGGTTTTTTTGCAATAACTTTGTTAATATTTAAGCTAAAATAAAAATTAAAAAAGGAACTTGTAGAGAATTTTGGAACGCATCTACTGCATGCAAAAAACAAATTTAATTTTGGGCAAATAATTAGAAAAAAGAAAAAAATTTTAGTAATTAATTTAAATCTCTTGTAACATATCAAATGAAAGCAAATTTTCTACTCTTGACTCTTAAAACGTTTTATTATATTTTTCAACTGTACGTGTAGAATTTCTCAACCTTTTGTTTCGTTTACAAAGGTAATTTCCGTAATTTTGCAAGTCTATTATTTAAATAATACTCGTTTGTAGAACATGTTCATATATACGTGACAAATTATCATATTATGTTCCCGTCATGAAGTGGGCTTTTATTGTTGGCGTGCTAGGGGAAACAGTGATCCATACACCTAAACGTCAAAGTTAGGCAAATTTCAACCTTAAGTCAACTGGGGGGCGTGACGCGGGCGTGGTCTACGTTCTAAGCACCACTTTCGAGTCAAAATATTTTCAGTGCACTCAAAAGTCTTGGAGTTGTTGCGTTTATTTCTTGTTCTTGTGTTGTGGAAGTACGCGACGGATTGAGTGCTTTTAAAAAAAAAACTTTTTGGATGTGCATTGGTTTTTTGAATTTTTGTGCGTTATTTTTTTGGGCGCGCACTTATTTTGCGCTCAGTTACATTGCGCTTCGCGATGACTGTTACTGGAAGTTTGGGAATTATGCATAGACCCTGTTTTTCCGGATATCCTTTTCAAGGTAAATTTAATTAAAAAAAAATTAAAAACAAATTCAATTTTCGAATCAATTACAAAATTTGCTTGAATTTGTTATGCAACATGACATACTTCCAATTAACGCATCAAAAGTTATTAAAGAAAAATCAAAATTACATGGCCTACTCGACGTAATTATATTTTAGCCGTTTTTGAGCATATTTTAATGCGGTTTTCAGTGATTTAGGAATAATATTAAAAGCTTTAAAACGTGTTTGAATTAATTTTACAAAAACATCAAAATTGGACATTTTATAATTGGCGTTTTTAAATTTTTGCAAAACTAATTGGAAATTCAATTCCGGCACAAAATTTGCTTTAATTTGATATGTAATTTGAAATACTTTGCTTGCACCAATTAGAAGTTATTAAACAAAAGCGAAAAAATCATGGCCAACTTGTTGTGTTTTTAATTAATTATATTTCAGCTGTTTTTGTAGTAATTTTAATGCAATTTTTATTGTTTTTTAAAGAAAATTAAAATATATTCTGCCATGTTTTCTTTGTTTCAAATATGGCGTCGTTTATTAATTCTAACCTACAATTATATGCGTATATTGTTTAAAAATAGATGAACGCTTCTAGCTCAAGGAAAATAAGAAGATTTTTAAACCAAAATTGCTTTGGCCTAGTAATTTAAAAAAAAAATACAGTTTTGAAGCAATAAATAATAATAAATTTGCAGTTTATGACGTCAATAACTTTGTTGTTTGGGGATTAACCCAAAATTTAGATGTATTTTATTGCTGCCAACCGGCAATAATAACGCAAAATGACTTTCTCCTCCAATTCAGGGTTTTTTTTATGTTTTTTTTTAGGACAGGGACGTGTGAATCAATTAGGTGGAGTTTTTATAAACGGCCGTCCGCTGCCGAACCATATACGCCTGAAAATCGTGGAAATGGCCGCTGCTGGAGTCCGTCCGTGCGTAATTTCGAGACAATTGAGGGTTTCACATGGTTGTGTCAGCAAAATCCTAAATAGATATCAGGTACTTACCATTTTATGACTTTCCAAAAATTAATGCCATTTTTGAATAGTGTAAAGAATTTGCTTCAATTTGATATGCAACTTGACATACTTAGCATGCACCAATCAAAAGTTATACACAAAAAACGAAAACCATGGCACACTAGATCATTTTTATTTAATTGTATCTAGGGCGTTATTAAAGTTATTTTAATGGGGTTTTTGGTAAATTTAATATAAAATTTATTTTTTTAATGCTTGCTCGGTTTATTTTTTATTTTATTTTTGTATTCATGATATTTTCGAGTGGTGCAAATGGATTTTGAAAAAAAAAACAAATTTGATATCCAAATCCGGCATAAAATTTGCTTTAATTTGATATGCAACTTGACACGCTTAGCATGCACCTATCAAAAGTTATACACAAAAAAAAACGAAAAAATCATGGCACACTTGATGAATTTTATTTAATTGTATCTCGGGCGTTTTTAAAGTAATTTTATTGCGGTTTTTGGTAACTCCAAGATAAAATTTATTTCTCTAAACCTTTTTAAGTTTATTTTTGATTTTTTTTATATTTGTGATATTTTTGAGAGGTTAAAATGGATTTTGAAAAAAATAAATTTGATATCCAAATCGGGCATAAAATTTGCTTTAATTTGATGTGCAACTTGATATACTTTAAATGTTCAAATCAAAAGATACAGAGCAGTAACGCAAAAACCATGGCACTCTAGATGCGTTTTAATTTAATTATATCACGGGCGTTTGTCAAGCGATTTTAATGCGGTTTTCAGTGATTTTGGCATGAAATTTAACGCTCTAACGCATGCTTGATTTAATTCTGCACTTTCAGTATTTTTGGTCAAAACAAATGGTCATTTGGTTCATTTTTTATGGTACTTTGCAAATGTTTACGCATACATTGTGTTTTTATAACTCTTCTTTGTTGTTTATTGCTTTTAATTTTGACCACGTACCTTTATAATTTTTCAATGACCATTGTATAATTTATTTATTAATGGCACGCAAAATTTCTTTTTATTGCATGCTTTATACAATAGAACAAAATTAATTCGCAAAAAATACAAAATTTAATGGCATACATTTTATAGATGCGTTTGTTTCTTTTATTTTTGATTCAGCTGTCATTAATAAAATAAATTATTTTTAATGTTTACATTTTGATCATTTTGAAGTACAAAATTTACACTTATTCGCGCCATAATTTTGATCAATTTTCACGCACAAAGATTAACGAAACAAAAAAATAATTTTTTATATATTTTTTTAATATAATCAGATTGCTTACAATTTTTGCTCTAATTTGAGTGGTGACAAGGTGGGCTTGAAATAAACCCAAAAAAAGTTATTGCAAAAAAACGAAAAAAATCATGGCGCACTAGAAATATTTTTAATTATTTTATTTTGAAGCCAATTTTAAACGTATTACCACGCGGTTTAAAATTTTTATGAAAAAATATTCAAAATTTAATAGAAAAAGCCAAAAATTAATCAAAAAAGTGAAAATTAAATTTAAAAAAGTCAAAATTTAGTGGTGGTTTTAAAGAAAATCTATACTATTTTGCGTTTTGTGATATATGTTATGAATCATTGAAAATTGAGATCATAATTGTCATTGGATACAGCTTATCGTACCTGAACTATAAAGCTTATCTCGCGCAGTGAATTAAAAAAAATATTAATTAAAACGCGACCCAGATTGCACAAATTTCTGCACTGATTGTGTGCTCGTAAAATCAAAAACCGTTAACCACATTTCCGAGTAATTAAATTGTGCACAAATTTTTACTCAATTTTTGAAAAAATAAAGCGGAAATTTTTAATTGCATCAGCACCAAATCATTATTATCGGAAGCACCGTCAAATTTTGAATAGTTTGCCGAAAGAACCAGCTCCACAGCTTGAAAAACAAAAAAGTTATGGCGTTTTGAAACAAAACGTTAGTGTTTTGTTTTTTCGTTTTATTAGAATAACTTTTACACGCGTAAAGCTAGCAACACGCGGTTTTCAAATTTGTAAACTACACATGATACCGCGTTAATTCATCGATAATTACATTAAAAAATATATTAATTACAGCGTTGGTGTTTTGTTTTAATTTAATTTTAATATAATTTCGAAACGAAATGATGTTTTTACTTACCTGTTTCGAATTCCGAATTTATAATTCAAGTTTTCACAGCAATACATTTATTTTTAGCTATCATTTGTTTTGTTTTTAGGAGACCGGATCAATTCGTCCGGGTGTGATTGGTGGATCCAAACCCCGCGTCGCCACTCCTGAGGTGGAAAATAGAATCGAACAATACAAACGGGAAAACCCGTCAATTTTCAGTTGGGAAATTCGTGACAGACTCGTTAAGGAAGGCATCTGTGATCGCAGTACGGCTCCAAGCGTTTCAGCAATTTCCAGACTACTGCGAGGAAGAGGAGGAGAATGCGACGGTAATTAGTTTTAAATTTTTATAATTGTATTAGATGCGATTTAATTTTTGCTACAATTTGATATGTAACATGATATATGTGTTTCCAAAATTGGGCGAGTTATGAACAATATCAAAAATCATGGCCTACTACGATAAAAAAGAGAGAAACTTATTTTTGAGGGTTTTTAACAGAATTTTCGCGCGTTAATTTTGAAAATTATTTGCAACTCGTTAGTCTTGACGTGCTCAAGGTGATTAACTTAACCTCAATTAATTGCGCAAGCAAAAAATATTTGTTT
>JARJDX010064874.1:0-10417 GCA_030264735.1 Gymnusa sp. GC000175 | reverse complement strand
CATGTGTTATTGTGTCATGTTCAGGAGTAATGATATTGGTATTGATTAGATCTGTATGCCAATTGTTTACCCTATTCAGGTTTTCATCGTTATATTTGTTGTTCTCCGAGAATTGGAAGGTTTTCGAGAAATGATCTGCAAAGGCGTTTGCTATTTGTTCATTGGTGTTGTATGTTCTGTAAGTTGTTGGGTCTTTTACACGTATTGTATTTGGAGTGCATCTGTATTGTAATAGCTTTTTTATTTCCTTCTATTATTTGTTTCCTTTCATTTCGTTTATATTTTTGCATGTATTTATCCATTTATTAGATTTAAACTCTAGTACCAACTTATGTATACTTTTATTCAGTTCATTAAATTTTTGTTTTAGTGTTTTAATATCATTTTGTTTAAAGTCTCGATATATCGTCTTTTACGTTTTATAAGGTTTAGTATGAACGGTGGTAATTCTAGAATAATGTTGTGAAGAAATTCATAACAGATTGTGCAGGACACAAAATAGCACCAGATACTATGCCTGCAAATTTTTAATCCTCTTCCTCTGAATGTTATTATTATTAAAACACTAGATAAAAAAATTGTTCAAAATTAAATTAAAATCATTGTTATGTTGCAGAGCATATTATTCTTTCGAGGAATATCTAACCAATATACAAAGTGACATTGTCTCTTAACTTTATAACTTTATTTATATATTTTTTGTTTGTATTTTATTTTATTTCATTTTATTTTATTTTATATGCTTATACTTATATGTATTATTTGACTTGTGTAAAACTTATATTACTGGCACTAATAAATTACTACTACTAAATACAGCGATACCGATCGCGACATGTAACGTGAGAAGCATTAGTGAAATGCGATGGAGCGGAAATGGCAAGTACAGCATGCCCGACCATCAGGTATATTTTGCTGGAAATTATGATCCCAAACACTGGAATGGAGTTGGATTTATGGTGACCGATAAAATTGACCGTACTGTTCGTAACTTCGTTGCTCAGTCAGATCGTGTTGGCTCTTGCAACTGAATGGTATTGGAGTTAACATTAACCTTGTACAGGTATACGCGCCTACAGCTGATAAAGGGGACGAAGAGTTGGCGAGATTCTATAATGATATCAAACCGGTAATTAGAATTGCAAAAAATCAATATGATTGTGGGTGACTTTAACTCTAAAAGTGTGAGCCAGAATGGATGGAGAGGTGACAGGAGCCTGGAGATTGAGAGAGAGAATCGAAAGAGGAGACGTCAGACAGAAAGAAGGTGTAACGCGATTTGGATAAGGGACTTAATACTGATAACCTAACACCAGGGGTGAAACAAACATGGGCAGACATAAAACAAGTCTTGAACAGGACAAGAGAAAGATATCTAAAAAGTATCAAGAAAAAATACAAATAATGGATAACATCTAAGATATTGCAACTTATGGCGAAAAGAAGGAAATGGAAAACAATAGACCACACAAAATACTGCAAAGTAAACTAAATTATACAAAGAAAAATTTAAGAAGCCAAACAAAATCTAGAAGAGGAGATATTCCGAAAAATGAAAGAGCTTCAGGAGAAATATGATACGTTTAATCTGCATAAAAAGATCAAAGAAACTGTAAAAAAATCAAGAAGCCGGCCACTAACTTCTTTAATTAACCGAGATGGAAATTAAGCATCGAATACGGAGCAAAAGACACAAATATGGCCAGAATATGTACAGAAATTCTACGAAGAAGCCAACAACGGTCCAAAAATCCTACCAGAAGAAGATAAAAATGCGATTAAACACCTTAACAATGAAAAAACACCTGACCCCAACAACGTCCATGGCGAATTATTAAAGCTTTTAAATGAAGAAGAATCTAAACTATAAGAGCACTATTTAACAGAATTTACGAATCTGGTGCAATTCCTAAGGCTTAAGTCATATCTTTTCACGCTGCCCAAAAAACATAACGCAAAAAGATGTAAGGAACACAGAACCATAAGCGTGATGATGAAGACCTCCCTGAAAGTTATATTAAAATTTATTTATCGACAGTGTGATGAGCACATACCCCCTCAACAGTTTGGGTTCAGAAATGGCTTTGGAACTCGTGACGCGCTTTTTGGTATGCAGGTTCTTGTGCAACGCTGCCTTGACATAAACCAGGACGTATACGCATGTTTTGTGTATTACGAAAAGACCTTGACTGTGTGCGACAGAAAAACTTATAGACATTCTGAAACAAATTTGTACAGACGATAGAAACATCGCAAAATTTTACTGGCAACAGACGGCATCGGTATTGGTAGATGACCTCTAAAGAAATGATATTCCCATCAAACGCGAAGTGAGGCAAGGATCCGTACTATCGCCAACCCTGTTCAACATCTACTCAGAAAGAATTATGCAGGAGGCACTAGAATACTGCACGGAGGGTATCGTCGTACACGAGCGCCCTGACAGAAGCGCTTCCCGACACGAGCGCCCCGACAAAGGCGCTCCCCGATATATGCGCCCAAAATACGAGTTATGTAATTTATGTTAATAAATTATTGGGAAGACACTTACATCGAAAGAATAAGGCGAAACCGCAGAATGGCTCCAAAGTTTCCTATTAACGTGTGGAATATGTTTTATAGAGTAAACCGGGATTTGCCCCTAGTTTCTACTAGTTTCGTTTATCTCTTCTCATTTAATTTATTAATTTTATATTTTATTGTTGGGGCGCATAGGTCGGAGAGCGCCTTTGTCGGGAAGCGGTTCTGTCGAGGCGTTTTTGTCGGGGCGTTTTTGTCGGGGCGGTTTTGTCGGAGCGCAATTGTCAGGTAACCATGCTGATAACACTGTCTTAGTAGCAACGTCAAACGATGATCTACAAACGATGTTGGACAGAATCTAAATAGCCAGTAGAGAGGCAGGAATTGCTATAAGTGCTTATGAAACTAAAATGATGGTCATTAGCAAGAGACACAATTATCCTACGCAAATTGTGTTAAATGACAGAATAATTGAGCGCTGCAGCAGCTATCGATACCTTGCTTGTCTTGTCAATAAAAAATGGGAAATGGGCCAGAAAATCCTAAGCCGTATTGAACAAGCCAGATCTGTCTTTATGAGAATGCAAAAAGTACTCACATCACGAAACCCGAGGGTAGACCTTCGTTTAAGGATTGAACACTGCTACGTGTTCCCAATAGTTCTTTACGGTATGGAGGGGTGGACGCTAACTCAACCACTCATGAATAAAAGTTCTTAAGCGTATGAACACAAGAGCGGATTTGCTCCCAACTGTGAAACAAAGGAAACTTCGCACACGTGATGAGAAACGAGAAATATCGAATGTTACACCTTATTATGCAACAAAAAATAGTGGGACAGAGAGCTCCGGGGCGCCGCCGGACTTCATAGCTAAATAACCTCCGACAATGGTTTGGCAAGAGCTCAAGGTCTCTCTGCAGGGCGGCCGCCTTAAAAGTCAAGATCGCTACGATGATCGCCAATCTTCGATAGGAGAGGCATGTGAAGAAGAAAATTCTATGGCTAAGTGATCAGAAACAAGGTCAGGAGTTTGTTGTAGCGAGCTTATTACATCTTTGAGATTTTTTGTGTATAATATAATGTCTGGGGTTGTACTGTGGTTGTTAGGCATTATAAAAGTTGGTAGAGTTTTAATTTGAGTGGAATTGGAGTTATTTAGAAAATTGGTAAGGGTTTTGATTCTGTTTGCGTTTATATTAAAATCGCCTACTATGATAGAGCATTTGTATAAAGGTGTTTTTACTAGAAAATTTATTTTTGAATTTAAGTGAATGTATGCGAAAAATATGTGATTTTTTCCATCTGAAATGGTACTGTAAAATGTAGGGTTTCATTGTAAGAATTATTTATAGCAGGTGGATTAGCTTATCCTGGCTTTAGATCGGGGTGTACCATTATGACACTCCTCCTTTGATTTTTCTATTTAATAAAATTGATTTTATTTGAATTGATGCCCAGTTTCTAAATTTTAAACTTGTTCAGTTTTAGTTTCAACAAACATTGCACATTTGATGTTGTTCTTCGATATGTAGTTTTTAATTATATATTCTTTGGGTTGGAAACTATTTATGTTTGAATATAAAAATTTGAAATTATCCATGTTGAGCGGACATAATTGCGTTTGTAAATATTCCGTCCATTGGTTGTGTTGCCTGATTTTCGATAGGGGGTATAAGGTTGACCATAAAGATAAATACCCGATTTTGTGAGAAGAATGCGGTAGTGTCTATTTTGTAATCTTCTATGAATTTTTTTCTTAGTTTTATTATTAAGGCTTGCTATCCGTATTTTTCTGGTTGTTAATTTTGTTTATGTATGTATTAATAATGTGGTCATGCATAGTAATGGGTTGGTGAATGATTTGTCTTTAATTTCTTTAATTTAATTAATTTAATTTTAATGTTTGGGATACCATCCATTGGTTTTAACTTGGCAGATTATTTTCCGTGCGTATTCGCTCGTTGTTCGTAGTGAACTGGCTTTAAACTATTATCAAAGAAAATTGTGAACAGAAGTAGACTAAGCGCACCTATTGTTTAAGCCCCTTTGATAATTGTATTCTGTCCATGGAATTTTCTTAGACTCAATTTTTATTCCTTTTATTACGTTCGTGTATTTTTTTTTCTTTCAATATTTTTTACATGATTTTCTTTGGTACTTATTAAAGGCTTTTCTAGGTTTACTAAAGCAACAAAAAGTGTGCTATCTTACCCCAGCGTTTTTTCAATTGCTTTTCTTATTGTAAAACAGTGGACTTGGGTAAAATCCTCTTTGAACCTTTTCCATATTTCTTCTGTTATCAATGAATTAATTTCATATAAAAATCTATTTAAATTACACATATGTATATAAAATGTAAAAGAATTTTTCAGTAAATATAGGTATTTTTGTATTTTCTTAAAATTTGTTTTAACGAAATAAGGGGTGGTGAAAAGTTACTTGCACACGGGCACCCATAACCGGTACTGGTATTAAACAAATCCATTTTAAGTAATTTCTTGTATATTTTTACTGCTCTACATATAAATGATATTCTTTATTAATTATCGCAATTTGTGCTATTGCCCTTTTTGTCAATTGAGTACATTACTGCTTTTATTCAGTTTTTCGAAACTATTCCTACTATTCATATACGGTTTAACATAGCAGCAGCATTTTTTTCTTTTTAATTGCTCTGGCTTTATATTTTCATGCTCGCTGCCTTTTCAGTTTTTTGTGTTAGTTTTTAATACCACATTTAAATCTTCCACTGTTATTTTCTTTTCTCGACATTTCTCTAGGTGCAATTTTTTTTTCTTCTTTGCTGCTTATGTTTTGGACTTTCACTGCAAATAACAGAATTTCTAATATAGGCTGTACGAAGAGTTGCAGATCACGCTTAGTACCATCAAATTTTTATAAACAGTTTAATTGTGCAAAAAATGTTAAAAATAGGTAAATTTTTAAAATTAGTTTTAAATTTTTAAATTTATTTACTTATTTAGGTGAACGACGTAAATAAGTTTTAGGTGATATAAATTTTGACTTTTTATAACATTACTTTTAGTAAACTGTAGTTATCTTTTTTTTAGTAATAAACATTAATAAATAAGTCAGTCCTAAGTTATTCTGACAGGTGGCGCTAGTAATGCGACGTTGTCAGTAGTATGCTTGTAAAGCAAACATCAAAATATGAAGGATTAAGATCATATTTAAGGTATACCAACCTTGATGCAAAGATCAAAGTTGGTGGAAAAATCTGCATTAAATTACATTAAAAAAACGGATCGATAGATTTATTATCTATACACATATTAATTTCCATTTTTATATTATAATTATTTTGACCTAACATAGATCCAAAATCTAATTATATTAAGAGGGGTTAGTCCTATATAGTTTTGATGGTAACAAAACAGGTTACTGTCGGGCCTAATTAAGAAAACTATATAATGTAAATTTAAGCTTTAACTTCTCTTGTTTTAAAAAATAATTGCACATTTTGGAAATTTTTTGCCAACATTTTCTTAAAATAAAATTTATATCTAAACCAACAAAAATTAAGTAGAACCCGACGCCAAAACTGAGGGATTTTTAAATATGGTAGGTAAAGGGAACCAAAAGTTACCAAATTATATATAAAACACTTGTTATTGGTAATTTACAAGAGTAATTTATTCGGGACTAATATTTTGTAGTGATATGGATAATGTTATATATTTAACTAAACATGAAAATGATAATTAACCGAAACTTTGGTAGTAATCCCAATAAAATTAATAGTGTCATTGTATTTAATCTATTTTAAAAGCCATGATGGGAAATGAAAGAAAATGTAGGATATAGAATTTATTTTTATTTCATGTCCAGTTTTCACTCGTTTATTATCATTTAAAGTTTTCAGATGTTACTTGTGTAATTAATAAACCTTATTTGATGTTATCTTGTTTAATAATAGTAGTTTAGCCTTGTATTGCATTAGTTTCACACTTCAATATAAAATTTTTATTCATTTTAGTCCAGTTAAATATTTAGACAACGTTTCTGTTTATGTTTTAAAAGCCATGATAGGAAATGAAAGAAATTATAGGATATAGAATTTATTTTTATTTCATATTTATTTTCAAGCCCAGTCTCGTTTATTAGCATTTAAAGTTTTCAGATGTGACTTGTGTAATTAATAAACCTTATTTGATGTTATCTTGTTTAATAATTGTAGTTTAGCCTTGTATTGTATTAGTTTTACACTTCAATATTAAAAATTTATTCATTTTAGTCCAGTTAAATATTTAGACAACATTTCTGTTTATTAATTTTGCGAAACTAACGTATAATTTTTAAGTGCATGCAGGAAAGATTTCCTTACCAATAAAGTTTCTACTAACACGTTGCAAATATTACGATAAACCAAAAACATATTTTAATGGTTAGGTGCTAGCTATATTTTGTTGGTCGAATCTAAAGAATTAGATGCATTTATAAATATTCCTTCTACGAGTAGCTACCCTGTTAAAATTCATAAGATGTTTCCTCCTTATTTGGCAACTATTGAATAATGAATTGGTGGATTCGACTACAGTAACACTAATTTTAAGCAATATTATGGCAAAGCACAGAAAAAGACAGGCCTGTTCATAACATAGTAACCAAACAGGTAAGACGTTGTAATAACATCACTATATATATATTTTATTTCCTATTAATTTAAAATCGACCATTTGTCACATAAAAAGATAAACAACCCTCTAACTCACGGATCTATTTTTTTTTTGCCTAAAGGTCTAAAAGCCACAATTTTTCAAATACTAGTGGTTATATGAAAAATGTTTTAAAACATTATCTGTACACCGTCTAAAGATCTATAAAGTATTTTGGTTCGAGGTGACCTCAGTTTTCATTTTATAAAAAAAGTCTATTTTTTTTTTCGAGAAAGTATTTGAGTGTCAGTTTTTGACAGACAAAAAAATAACAAAGTTTCTATTATACAGTGAACACAAATGAAACCCAGTACCATTAAATTAATTCAAAAAGTAAAAATATTATTTGGATAAAGACCAGTTAACTAATGTCTTTTGTCACGTCACAACATGCTAGAAATATTCCAAAATTATTTAAATTAAATTAAGGTAGTTTATTATGAAACATTTGACGTTAATTTCTTGAAATTTTTTTAACTGGTCTTACCATTTTGCAGTTATTAGCGGGGCGGTACAATAAAATATATAAGGGTGCCAAAATATCCAGCGATTTGAGTTGATAATTTTTTTAACATCTATAAAGGGTAAAGGTGATAAATAAAATTTCCTAAGCATTTTTACTGACGTGGTCTCACAGTGATGTCACAACACATATAAAGAGCGGTAAACAGTGGGCATGGCGCACGGGCAGACCTGTCAGTATGATGTCCTTGGATTATGACAACAAACTTATCAAGTATGCGTTAATTGAAGTAAAGATAATAATTTTTTTTAGATGCTGCATAACAAATTTAAATATTCAACAGTATTGGTCTTGCGCAATAAAAAGATTTGACAACTGGTTTTAAATAAATGTGTGGATAGGTATTATCCGGTTGCTCTTGAAGACCAACCTAAGAGAAAATTATTCTTTGAAATTGTCCCAATATATTATCGTTTGGCTATAAAGAAAATAGTTTTCACTGGTAAAATCCATAGAGGTAAACAGTCTTGTATCGATTTTTTCTCGTTACACTTTTAGTTGAAATAACTTGCAAAAATTGATTGGGAAGCAGTTCATTTAAGTTAGTACAGCAATTTCATATTGTTGTGCTGGACGCCATAAAATGACATTAAAGCATCAGAAATAACGAATCGGTTAAATACCTAAGCGAGCAGTATCTTGTTCTCTTTCGGTTCTGTCTTTCAGAGATGTTGGTTACAGTAACAAGTTAAATTCGTGGAGAATTTATTTTATAGATAATTAAATTATATTCGGTGTTTTAAGGTGAAGCCATCTTGGAAAACAAAATTTAATATTTAATTATCCGTGGGTGACTTGATTTTTTTTTTTGGCCGATCTTATAATTACTAATTTTATTACGAGAGGGTATTTTACGGGAGATGCATGTAATTTTGATAGTTTGTCTTGTGTGCAATTATTACAAGACTACATAACTAGATTTATTTCATAATTCGTATATATTAATAATTTAAGTTACTTGTGTCTAGCCCATGTTATTTCTTTTTAAAGTGAAAACTTCTTTAGCCGCGTAGCCACATGACTGAGGCACGCGCAGCAGCCGTGTGCTGTGCGCGTTAGACGCTTTTTGGATGGGTGAAATCTCGTGCGTTTGCGTCACCGACATGCTTATAGCAGTATATCTGTAGCTACACAGCTGACGTATTGTGCAACATTAGTGCAAACATTATGAAATTTCAAATTTTGATACTGAAAGTTCTATGTTTTCACTTCTATCGGCAGTCCCTATAACTGCCAATTTTTCTTTAAACCCCAATTCCTGGATTCTGATTTTTCACATGTGTAATTATCGTTAATCTTGAATTAAGCATTTGTATCTTAAGTACACTGCTTAATATCTGATTTCTATTTTGTTGTGTAAGGTACAATGATTTTAGTGCATTTTAAAGACCCTTATTACAAATTAAATTTTAACAAAAATGATGTTTACATGGTTCAACCAAACATAGGTTTCAGTTGAGGGTAAATTGGCACTTTATATGTCCTTTTTATATCACCTCATTCTTTTTTTTTTTCATTTTTTCATCACGCAGAGGGGCAGATATACAATTTCAGTTTAATTATCATTGGCCCTGGCCATGCAATATTTCGTTTTTTTTGTATAGGGGTATGTACTTTCATTTTGTTTATTTGCATTTTATAATATTTTGACTGTTTCTTTTAGCTTTTATTTGCATGTGTTTAATTTGACCTTCATTTGTGTACTGCTTATACCAATTGGTTTAATTGGGATTACTGTGGTTTATCTGCCATCGTGCCTGGAGCCCACCTGTCCGTAGAGCTCGACCAGGAGGAGAAACCGGCCAATTGTATCTGGCAACCACTCCCAAGATCAACAATTACAATAATCAGTAACAAAATTTAATACTTTTTTTCATTGTTGATGTAATATTTTAAGCTTATTGCTTTTCCTACCAAACTCAATTTTATAGATTTTACCCCTTTTCTTTCAGGGCAATTAGACGTTATTTGTTCATTCTATTTACATTTATTTAACTGCTAACGTCTAACCTAATTACCTAATTTATATAATTAATTTTTAAAAACTTTTTTAACTTACTCCACCAATCTGAGCAGCTCACCCCGACCAAAAGTATAACAACTCAAAAAATTGTTACAGTTTCTGTAAAGAAAATATGGTCCATAACGGAAAGTTTTAATTTAATTATTCTGCGTGGGGATTTGTCAATGTAAAGCTTGTCTAGCTCAGTGGTGGATTACCGCACAGGCGCAGGAAGCGCGCGCCTGTGGCCTCCGAAGTCAAGGGGCCTCAGAATCACAGGAGCATTTTTTTTTGTAATTACAACATTTTATTAATACTGTGGTCTACAAATTCAGAAGTGAAGAATGTAATGATTTAGGTCGAATATTTTAAAAATGAAATTCTACATTTACGAAGCAAATGAAAGTATAGTAATGGCAAAAATAAATTTTTGAGGAAATATCAGTTTTCGACTCATTTTACTTAAAAAAAGTGCTGAAGTGGTTACTACACGACTTTCTTTTACGAATTTGAGACATATCCGTTACTATTAACAAAATATAAGTATATTTCATTAATTATCAGCTAATTAGGTTTGCAGTATATCTCTTCAATTTTATTTGGTTAAAATGTAAGTTGGTAATAACTCCGATAACTACATTCTTAACTTTTGAATGATATATAACCCTATTTCATTAATTCTCAGCTTATTATAA
>JARJDX010064870.1:0-21833 GCA_030264735.1 Gymnusa sp. GC000175 | reverse complement strand
TCCGCCTACTTTTATCATTTCACTGGTTATCCAGTCTTCACCTGGCGATTTACGGTTTTTAAGTTGTTTAAGCGCGGCTCCCAATTCTTCCTTATCAATGCTAGGTAGCTCTTCGGATCCTACGTTCATGATGCTTTCCTTTGGCCTTTCATGGTAATCTGGGGTTTGCACTGATTGACTGTACAGATCTTGGTAGTAGATATGGTGATATCGCTTTTGTCCGTACTGCCTTCACCAATTTTGTTTTTCAGTTTATGGATAATACGTTTCCCCATTGAGATGTTTTACTGTAGTGCTCTTAAATTTGTATTCTTCTTAATTGCGTCTTGTATAGTTCGTGAGTTTTGTGATTTTATATCTCTTCGGATTGCTTTTTTAACAGTTTTGTTCAGTTCTCTGAAATCAGGCAAATCCCTGTCTGTTTTTATCCTTTCTTCGATTAGTCGCTGTGTGTTATGACTAAGTTTGGAGTTTTGTTGTTTTTTGAGTAAGTAGACACTTTTCACAGCCGTTCGAATGCTATTCGTGATTTTGGTTGATAGTTTAGCTCCATATTTTTTATTTGGAAAGTTTTCAGTTGACTGTAGTCTACGTACAAGTTGGATGGTATACTCTTCTTCCTTCTCTCTTAACTCTTTGATAACTGGCTATAGTTTTCTTTCGATAAGCCGTTTCCTTTCAAAACGTGTATTTATTAGAATTTTTGCCCTAATTAATCTATGAACACAGCCAGTGTTGAAGCAATTTAAAACCGACAAATCCACGCATATACGTCTACTAGGAAGCACGTAATCTATTTTATTTTTTGTTTTTTTTGTCCGGGCTTCTCCATGTCCATTTTCTTCCTATTTTCTTCTTGAAAAAGGTGTTTAAACAGTAGATGTTTTCCTTGTTAATTAAGATATAGAGATTTAAGCATATTTAAAAAATCCTCATCTTTACGTTTGTTGCGCCCCTTAAGTTACGGCGCCTCTGGGCTGTAGCCCAAACAGCCCATAGGGTTAGTATGGCACTGGATATTGTGCGAAGCAAAAAAATCAGTCGCGGAACATTGCTAAATAATTTTGTTTTTCAGATTTAAGAACTCTAGTTAATGATTTTTAATAAAGTCTAAGAAATTCTTGGACCGAAGAATGACAGTATTTGCAGGGATCAAACCCGGGATCTTTACGTTGTTAAGCATGCACAAAACTGCCTGCTCCCATCTGGTCTATACATAATACAAAATAATTAATATTTTTAATTAATAATTGTTGTTATTTTATAAATATTTATAAATTTGTGTTTGAATATAAATTTTTATGGATAATTTGCATTTGGTGCTTTGTAAAATAAAAAAGGACGGCGATAACAATGAAGAGGCATATTTTATTAATGTTATTAGTTATATAAAATATGTTATTGCTGTCACGCAAAAAAGCCACTATAAGGTAGGATAATAAAATTGTGGTCCACGCACCCTCCAGTTTTCTATTCTAAGCGTTTGTTATCTAAGTTCCATCAATCACAACAAATTTTAATATCGCGAGAACATATTATGAGGCAGTAAATTGTACACAATACTGTGACAGCTTGTCGTTTTTCAGTCTCTCGGACAGTGCTATAGAAATTCCCCCGGAAAAAAAAATAAAAAAAGATTCAGTTAATCGCTTGAAAATTAATTCCAGCCTGAGATCGATAATCTGTCTTAAAGACAAACGATTCAGAGATATATCTGAATAAATTATCCAGATCTAAAATAATAAGCGTTTGCATTTTGGTGTGCTCCCAATTATTTAGATTTAGTAAACTAGCAAGCGTTAGATAGATCTGGAGAAAGAAACTCACCCCAACCATGGTCATAAGCCCTTTAAATCATTGACATTTATTTAGGAAAGAGACATCTTATTGCGGCGCGGTTAGCCCACGCCGCAACGGAAATATACCTTCCTTGGCCCTGTCACCAACAGTAGCTAATATTTGGGGACATAAATTTACAAAACATTGCTGAAATGAGTGAAATGAAATGCTCCTGTAGGGCAAAAGATGCTTTGGTTAGGGGCTATAAATATATTACTATAATAACATTTGTAAAAAGGATCTTTTATTTGAACTAAAGATATTATATCCATTACTAAAATTTATTATTTAGTATTTTTATAACTTAATTTTATGAAATTAAAACATGTGTAATGAATGTTTCATAAGGTGCGTTTCATAAGGTGCGTTAATAATTTATTAACCCCACTAAAACTGCAGCTAGCTAACCTGAAATTGGTGTTTTCTTAAAAAAAAATCAATTTTAAGATTTTAAAGGTAAAAAAGTAGTTAACATAAAAATCGTTATAATTTTATCAAAGTAAAAACTTCGTTTAATGATTGGGGTGTGATCAATTTAATGGCTTGAATTGAATATTTATTGGGTGACACAAACCTAAATTAAACAATAATAAATAATAGACGTGTACGTAAAAAACTAAAAACTTCGTTTCCTAAAAAACATATTATATTTAAGAAGATTTGAAAAAGGTAAAATATCTAGTTATAGCATCAAAAATTCAGTAAGTGTTTAGTATTTATAAATGCGTATGCATAAATATAATTTTTTTTTCAAAAAAACCTTTACAGAAACTGCAAAAAGTAGTGTAATGGTATAGAGGGCGGTGTCACGGTCGTATATACAGGTCTGGAAACCCTGTTGTTTGACACGACTCTCTTACGTGTCGTCAGACTCGTAGTCCTTCGCTCAGCTACCAGGTGGCGCATGGATCGTAGTATGTTGTCATGATTAGACGCCATATCGTTCAAATTTCAAGCCCCGCCATACAAAGATTGATTGATAATAACCGCACATTTTAAGTAAAATACTTTACTCAAATGTTACATTATATGTACTTGATAAAATGTTAAAAATACAATAAACAAATTTTATGCCAGTTGCCAGAGAACATCCCTCGACTCATGCGCCACCCGTGACGTCCTTTGGTACTACGCGACAGTTGACGCTTAGCGGACTCACTTCTTACATAGGAAACAGCCTCGAATTTCCAGGCCTGTGTATACGACCGTGGGCAGTGTGAACCTTTTACATTCATATGCAAGGGGTTCACACTTTGATATTCGTTTTAGTTTCCTAAATTTTTTGCCTGTGTTAGTCTTGACGATGAGAGACATTTACCGTCAATGTGATACTGGTTTTAGGATTTTATTTATTCATTATCAATTGTCTCATGTTTTGGCAGTAAGAGCCTCTCACACTCTCACCGCTCTCACTGTGACATTAGATTTAGTTTGTTGCGACGGTGAGAGCCTATACGCTATTTATTTTCTTTTTTTTTCTGAGTTTGTCCTATTGCTGAAGTATTATTTTTACCTGGGTAAAAAGATCATGCTTCTTGTAAATGCTTAATAGCTGACGCTACACAGAAATTGTATATCACTTAGGTCATATTCTGAAAGTTAAGACTCTTGACGTCTTCTACGTTTGCCTCCTTGAACTGGATGATTTTTATTGTAAGTACTGTACTCACTTTTAAAGCAGTAGGCATCATTTATAACAACGACATTAGGTTAATAAATTTTTGCTTTTCGTAAAAATTTGGTCATAACATAAAGGCTTTATGTATCTGCAACAAATAAATGCAGTTTTGTTTTTCTATTGCAATTTAGAACCCTAAATTCTTCATCAAATTTCGCTTAATAAGTCTAGATTTTGGAACTATAAAGCAGCAAAATTTCTCATTAACGGTCTTGTGGTTTTTATCCTTACTTCACAAAAATTAGGTATGGTTCTGCCTAACATTTCCAATAAAATATTTAAACATGAATATACCGTTTGTCTCACTTTCTTCTCCCACATCAAGGTATAGTTTACAGTTTGAGGCTAATTTGCGTTGCAAATTCTTTTAAGTTCGATAAAAATGGTATTAGTTGCAATCCTCTTCACTGGACATCAAAAAATCTATGCTGGCCTAACTAACCTGGCCATATTAAAATTTAGCGGCACATCTTTTCTAGATATGTGGCAAAGAACCACTGTTAAGTTAACAAGAAAGAAAGTTAAAGTAAAATGCAATTAACTTGCCTTGCCTTGCAAATGATATTTTTCCACTAGCAAAGTGCGAGCGTGCGATTGGACTTTTCTAGGGTTGGTCCTCGACTACAATCCCCTAGTTAGAGTTACTTACTTTACATTGTAAACGGTATAGTTAAATTTCTCAGGATTCTGTTTATAAAACAAAGGATTGTTTATAGTTTATAGGATCAATTGCTTTAAGAGGCACTGCAGATCGAAATTTCTGCTAACTTTGCGGCTTGGTATTCGGCTTCCATAGAGTTTTTTGACTTTTAGACTATTATAAGCCTTACATGTCCGACACTAATCTTTTCTTGAGCGGTGAAACCAAAAGTTATATGCTATAGAAAACATCTTTTTGTAAATAGAAGAACTAACTATCGGTTGATTTTTTTGTGCATTCTGGTCTGTGCACATTATGGTTATTTTCATTCTTCTTCACGTGCCGTGCTCGGTTTCAAGCGTTGGCGATCACCATGTCGATCATCTGGCGGTAAGACTCTCGGTCTGTCGCGATTCTAAATAGATCCTCTACTTGGAGTCCAGTCCATTGTCGGATGTTTCGTAGCCATGAAAGCTTTTCGCGGCCAATCCAAAGCTTTCCCTCTACTTTGCCTTGGATTAGCAATTTGAGCAGCTCGTATTTGGGACCTCGAATTACATGGCCGAAGTAAGACAGTTTTCTTATTTTGATAGTGGCTAGTAGCATACGGTCTATGCACATTCTTCTTAATATTTCTTCATTAGTCGTATGGGATGTCCAGGATACATGTAGTATTCTTCTATAATACCATAGCTCAAACGCTTCCAATTTATTCATGGCGTCGACTTACAAGGTCCATGTTTCACTGGCTTACAGAAATCTTCAGTACTCTCATTCATATCAGAATGCAAATACGAGTTTTCAAAAGATAGTTATTCGAAAAAACTACAGAAAACTTCTCAATATGTTGTTTTACACTTTGCAAACTTTCTAAAGACCTTCTTCTACACTAGCATTACGTGTCCTGTTCTGCATTAAAATTTCCAACGGATATCCTTTCTTCCTAGTGTGTTGTTAAAAATGAGTTTACACACAAAATTCTTAATTATCTCGTAGTAAAAATGACAACCGTACTGCTACGTCTGAAGGTTATGTTGGTGTGCCATTTTTTTAGATTATTTTTTTTGTACGGCTATGAATAAAATCTCTTTTTCGTTTATAGAAGTCCAGTTTATAATATCTCCAAAAAATCATGAACCTTTTGCATACTTAATTCCTTCATTATTTCGTGGCAATAAAGACAAATTTAATGTTACATCTTGAGTTCTCCCTGGTGTACAAATTTTTAGATTTTTTTCTGTGTGGCTATAAATAAAACCTGATTTTCGTTTATGGGAATCTAGTTCAGTGTCTCAAACTTTTTGGTTTGCGACCCCCTTTTACGCTTAAAAATTTCAAAGGCCCCCCCGAAGAATCGGTATGTGTAGAAAACACCTCGGAGGGCGGGGGTCATTTAAATTCAGAAGAAGTTAATTTCTTTAGTTTAATTGCATTGAAACTCATTATTTTGATTAATAGCAGATTTATTTTTAGTATCAATAAAAATTAATAACTTATCTTTAGTACATCTTTGAACAAAATATTCTATGTATGTATCATCAATTTTTCAGCGACCCCCACTTTGAGGATCACTGATCTAGTTCATATATAGTTCATATATATCTTCATAAAATCATAAATTTTTCTTTTATTATTTCTTGAGAGCAGAGTAGCAGCGGTAAACGCTGGACTGGCATGCTAGAGGTCCCGGGTTCAAATCCGGCACAATTTATAACTCTAGATTTAAAATTTCTCTCGGTTCTCGGAAGTCACCTTAAAAGCCGTTGGTCCCGTCTTTGACGTAACACCTGCTCTGTTACTCACATTAAATACGTAAAAATTAGGCTGAAATAGACTCTGTCTACACCCGAAAGCGAGCTCTCGCTTAAAAACGGGTCCACACATACATTTCTTGGCAAAACGGCTTTAGTTTCCGCTAATGTGCCATTTTAAGATTTTTTTCTATGTGACTATAAATAAAATCTCTTTTTCGTTTATAGGAAGCCAGTTCATAATTATCTTCGCAAATCGTTGCAACTCCAGGTACAGGGTAGAGTAGAGAAGATTCTAACTACAGTGTACAATGATACATGCACATGCTGAAGTTATTACACGAAGAAAGCCGGAATGAAGAACATATTAATGACGGACGACCAAATAAAACCGACCATAGGAAAAACAGTGTTCTTTATTGTTATAAAAAAGATCTATCCAGATGTACACCTACGTTGAGAGCATTACACTAAAAAAGGATGACTAAAGGAAAGACAGTATTTTGATAAACAGGATCTATACAGGTTTTTAATGTTATTAGTAAATTTTTTCTTTCAATCAGAATTTTTCTATATTTGTGAATTTTAGTACCTTTTAACTTTCTCTAAGACTTGTTTTTACTTCTTAGCATTTCTTAGTAATAATTTTATTATTATTAACTTATGTATGGTTATACCAGCATTTAAATAAACATCAAAGTATTCATAATGTCATTTTTAAGAAATTATAATTAGTAAATGCCAAAATCATTTACTTACACAATACGTAATAAATAAATAATGTTCAGTGCTATTTTATGTTACAACCTTTAAATTAGTAAATGTAAATAATTTTAGCAATAAAGTTTGGTTGGCTTAAAAATTATACATAAAAAATTAATATTTAGAAGAAGCGCAGATATTTCACGATATATTGGCATATTTTATCACATAAATACGAGAATGCAGCTTCCCAAATTACTTCTGCAGAATACATTTATATGTATTTGGTAAAATAAATGAAAAATAAATAAATATGATAAACGTGAAAATACCTATAACACGTGGCGTCCGGCAAGGAGATGCAGTGTCTTCCAAATTATTTACGATGGTTTTGTAAGACGTATTCAAAGTAAAATGGGAAGAAAAAGGTGATGGAAAATTTCTAAGTCATTTACGTTTTGATGATGTTTTATTAAATTCAAATGTAGTAGGACTGAATGACATGTTAGAGAAACTAAACCAGGTATCAAAAACCGTAGGCTTAAAAATAAACATTAAAAAAGGCAAGATTTAGAGCCCGAACAACATGGGTATAACCATTGGAAAGGAAGCAGTAAAATCGTTAAACGAATAAATATACCTGGACCATTATATAAAATAGGCAAAGAAAAACTGCGCAAATCACAACAGAAAGGAGAAGGTTAAATTGGGGACATATGTCCAAACAAGAAACAACAATGTAAACAAAGTTTTAAAATATTAAAATGTAGCATGGGTTGGCCTCAAAAACGTTGGCTAGATGACGTTAAGAAAATTGCTACTTGGAAATGGTTCCAGAAAGTACAAGACAGAGGTAAGTGAAAGAGTATGGAAGAGACCTATATCCAACAGTGGATATATGTATAGGCTTAAAGAAAAAGATATAAACACCTTTAATGAAAGCTTTAATCGGACTAAATTCGCTTAGTGATTTATATAAATATCATTTTTTATTATGTATTTATGTATAATTAATAATATTGATTGACATTTATGACTTTTATTAAATAATTTTTGGGAAAGTTTTTTTAGACTTTGATTGAAGTATAAGGTTCGACCGCAGTCCTAGCAAAAGAGATAAGTGCACATTGAAAGTTAATGCAAACAACGGGCCCGAGTCAATATCCCGACAGGATAAAATTCTGGTAATCAAAATACCGACAATTAAATAAAATAAGTTTAGAGTTCGATGACAAAAATGTGAAAGCACAAAAGATTAAAAACTTAGTTGCCCTATATTATAAAATAGAAGAATTTTAAAAAGAGCAAATTTTGCCGAGATTTTTTCCTGTCGGGATTTTGACCGCCACCCGTAAATAACACAGTGTTTTGTGAATTTGGCACATTGCACACCAATCAAACAATCATAGTAAAAAAAAATTCTGAAGAGTGCCGTGAACCATGAATAAACTGCGAACATAAAAATAAAAGAATTTCTTCACAATCTCAGACTTTTGAGAAAGGGTATTCAAAGTTTACGCCACCTGGTGTGTTGACTCCACGATACACTTACTTAACGAGGATATATATATAATTAACGAATGTAAAATTAAGCGAACACTGTAACAAATAACACTCAAATCAAGCAACAAATTTCCAGTTTTCAAATAGGATAATTTTTATTTACTTGATCAGCCTAATTAGAAATTTCTGCTTAATGACTTCTTAGAAGAAAACTTTAGAAAATGAAAATTTGTAATTTTTAATAAAGTTTTCTTCAATATTATTTCATTTTAAAATTAAACTTTTAAAATTTGTATATTCACAAATTAGGAAATAATTAAGAAATAAAAAGGAATAATTTATACACAGTTTCTAGTGTGTAATTAAAAAAAGGTCCTTGTGAGTTTGTGACAGGGAAAAAAGTTACCAGTCCCTACTATAAACGTTAAGAGTTAAAAGTAAATGAAAAGTAACTTCACTGATTTTGATTAGATTAAATAGGGGGAGAGGAATTACTAACACTGTTGCCTAGAGCGCTTTAAATTTAATCCCCTTAAAGGTATAATTGCTAACAATATATATTTATTGACTTTTAACTAGCGACATTCAATTATTTCATTTACGCATTACATACACCTTGTAACTGCAGAAATAACTTTTACATCACTTATTAACCGATCAATAAGCTTTTTAATTTTAATTATAAACGTGTATTTCAACAATATAATTATATTTAATTGGCTTTTTATTTTAATTTATTAAAGGAATGAAATTGATTAAATTATTGCTAAGGGTGACAGATTTTTTGTTATTTTACCTCATTATGAAATATTTTCTAAAGCTAAAAATAAATGACAATTATTTATGTTTCAGTCACGAAATTTTTTAAGTAAGTTTGGCCAATTTATCAATTAAAGACAAATTCAAACAATTACTTTCATATGGTTCTAAAGAGTAAAATTTGGTCCAAATAAAAAATAGTCTTCTATAACGATATATTCACCACTTATAAACTAGCAATAGATTCCAACAATAAAAATAAATTTTAGTTTTTGGCTAATAAAACAATTGTAGCAACAGAAAAAGTATATACACCAAATGAAAGGTCTCAATTTTACACATCAAAAACATGTATCGCTTATTAAAGTATTAACTGAAAAAAATAACTAAGAAAAACGTATAATAACTATTTTAATTGGAAAAATTTTGAACATGTTTTGTAAACATAAAATTCCAAATTTAATATAGTTTGCAGCTGTGTACAAGCTACAAGAAAGGTTGGTAGACCTGAATTTGTATTTATACAGGTTGTCTCGCTCCCTCCCTATACACCGTTAGAAGAGGCAAATGAAAATTTATATTTCATTATAATAATTTGTATACAAATTTTAGCTTTTATTTTTCCAATTGTTATAATTAAATTAAAATAAATAAGTATCAAAGTCCCGTTTGCCTCTTGTGCAGCTTTATAAGATCAATCTCGAATAATAACAAAGTTGATACGTTCTGTATCCTACACTTTCAGATGAGTACGCAATTTAGGCACCTACCACCATAACCAACAACGATGAATTCGAATACTTTTATAGAGCATTACACGAGGTTCTCAAAAATTCCAGACAGTGACCTTCAACTAGGAAGATTTCATTGCCATAATGGAAAACAGTAAAGGCGTCTAATCAGCTTCTGTCTAGAAAATAACTTTTCAATTATTAACACCATGTTCCAACAACACATACGAGACTTTTCACGTGAAAATCTCCAGACGGAAATTACAGAAACCAAATAATTTACATCTTGATACGTGCACGATGGAAGACATGAATTAAAAATCCTTCCGGGTGGCAGTGACCACAATCTGTTAATAGCAAATTCAAAATAAAACTGAAAGAACCATATAAATACATACCAAAAAAAAACAACTATTTGAAAGTAAAGTCAACTTCACCGTGAATAGATGTCCACTACAACTAATCCAATGTCATAAAATGTTAAATTCGTTAAAAGAGCTTCGTAAAAACCGAACGTGTATAAAACGACCACACTGGATGTTTAGCGAAACTTTAGAAATCATCAAACAGATGATGGGCTCTGGATTGAACAATCAAGAAAAACTTCTATAGCAATCAAGAATCCAAACAGATCCAGCTTATTTGTAGAAAAAAACAAAAATCAATTCTTAATGGAAAAATATCACACAGCGCAAGAATTTGCGAAACAAAATAATACTGAAGATCTGTTATAGCTAGTAAGATAAATAAACTACGAGATACATAGCGATCTGCAATTAGGAAGGCAAAGAGATAACGAAGATTCATAAGTCATGACGTTCTGGAGGTTGTACTATGAAGGATTATTTTGGAACGCATGAAGAAACACAAGAAGAGGCATTTGCTGAGAAAGTGAGGGCTATAGACACGAGTAAAAATATTCCACAGATTATGTTAAAAGATCTGGACATCAAAATTAGACAAAATCTAAATTTCTATCTCTTTCAAAAGAATTATCAACTTATTCCTTAAACGTATTGCAAGATATTCCTCATCATACTAAACGAAGGGCTTAAGCCTTATCTCCCTTAGCAAATATCTCCAGAACATGCTGGCTTTGACTATTGTAAGGTATTCAACAGCATGAATAAAATTTAAATATTCTTACAGAACTGGAAGTTCCCCAGCACTTGACCATACTCCTTTACAACCTTAAACAGCAAAGTAGTCATAAAAAGTAAAGCAGCCTTACGGGTAGACAACCAACTTTCTGACCCTTGCTCCATCAAAATAGCAGTCATACAGGGTTGCGTTATATTTTCTATATTGATTTAGAAAAATAACTCGTTGTTAGGACTACATATGAATTTATTAATTAAAATAAAATTAGCCAACGTTTCGATTATTATATATAATCATCATCAATGCTTAAAATAAATATAAAATATTTAAAATTTAAAAACATTTTTTCTCTGCTTTTTAAAGTATGGAGAATACATAATGAGAAACGCGACTGGGATGAAGGAATTGCGGCGGAAGGCGTAAAATTCAATAACCAACGATATGCTGGTAACAAGTTTTTTTCTTACTGAGTCGAAAGCTAAACGGTCAGAGGTCATGCAGAGAATGTAAGAAGAGAGCATAGATTATGGATTGAATATCAAAAACTAAAATCATGAATATCAATCGAGCTAATAAAAATTAGCAGTACCAAAAAGGAAAAGTAACTTCACTAATTGATGATGAATAGGCCAATGTCAGGTAATACGTGGACATTGAACGCACAAGACAGAAGATAGCTGGACGAATTTTAACTCTGGTGTTGGAGAAGAGTACTTAAAATCCCATGGACACCAACAAGACGAAATACATAAACCACAACGACCCAAAAAGTTGACTTAGGAATACTGAGGTGTTTCGGGCAAATCCAATAAAGGCCCGGTTAGAATTTGGAGCGACTTATAGTTCACGGCGCAGTGAAAGGCTCAAACCTAGGGGAAGATCGCTACGGCGTTGGGCGCATCAGTTAAAGGAGGTCACAGATTCCATAGTATACAAAGCATCAACACAATCACGCAACAAAGTGAGGTGACATGAGTTAGTTAGGTTGGGTTATGTTAGGTTAGGATCAGATAAAGAAGGTTACAGATTCCGCAGTATACGAAACAGCAACACGATCACGCAATCAAGAGAGATGGCATGAGTTCGTTAAGACTGTTGCATAGCACCTCTGACGCGAAAGAAGAAAACATATATTTAAATAAATAACATAAAAAGATAAAAAACAAGGTTAAACAATTAACATTAGAAATAGCTAAAATATGCGAAATTGGTGTCTATAAAAAGGTTTTTAAACTATCAACCTTCTTTATATGTTCTGCTATTAAACCAATCAAAGTCCATGGAGTAAGTAATATAATAAGGAGTCTAGACCTTACAAAGTTCCCAGGGCACGAACCAATTGCAGTACATACTCCGAATTAGCTACTAGATATAGATACGTATGAGATTAATTTATTTAAGGCGATTCTAAGATTAGGTGTCTTCCCTAAACAATGAAAAATTTAAAAAATAGCCTTGATCCCCAAACCTAATAAGAGCCCGAACAGATTACTTTTGCGACTGTATGACTGTTGGCTTACTGCCAACGTCAAAACTTTTCGAAAAAATATTCCTGAAAATAATGATACCGACTCTGAACGATAAAAATTGATACCTCAAAGTCAACATAATAAAACAAATTGCAGAGTTGCATCTAATATTAACTCCGGGTTACAAAAACAAAATATTGCTCGGCTGTATTACTGGTATTAGCCAGGCTTTTGACAAAATTTGGTATCCTGCACTTTTTTCGAGTAAAAGGGAAGTCTCCTGTAACAACTTTTCCAAGTATATAAATCATACTTGGAGAAAACACACTTCAAAATAATATAGCAGGCAAGTAAAACTTTCCCAATCAAAGCTGGTGTCTCGCAAAAAAAGCGTATTGGGTCAAATACTCTATCTGATATATACAGCTGATTTTCCGACAATACCTACAACAGCCACTTTGTTGAGCTATATTGGGCTAATCTACATCCTCACACTGCTAGTAGACCACTACAAAAAAAAACCTAGACATGATCCAAGATTGGTTAAGAACACGCAGGAATAAAGCAAATGAGAGTAAGTCGACGCATGTAACGTTTACTTTGAAAAAGAGACAGATACTGTTGGATACCAGTTAACAATAAATAACCGCCCCAATCAGTTAAACACCTGAAAATTTATTTGGACCGAAGGCATATTTGGTTTAAAGCTAGCAACTTGGACTAAAAATTGGGCTGACTGGCTGTTAGACCGATACTCTCAGTTGGACAACAAATTACTACTGAATAAAGTAGTTATCAAGATTATTTAGACGTATGGGTCCCAACTATAGAGATAAGCCAATAATAATAATATAAACATCATTGAAAGATTTTAATCAAATGTGTTGCGTATGATATTTAATGCTCCATGGTATGTAACGAACTGGGCTATCCTTCACGATCTGTCTATATCTTCAGTAAAAGAAGAAATCAAGAAATCCGGTGCCAAATACCAACCAAGACTCAAAGAACACTCCAAAAAATTAGCGGTTTTTTATAATAAAGAAAACAGTTTACCAAATCAAAAACATGAATAAAAAGTGTGCGTCTGTGGTGTATGTATAATTTAGGTTTACGAAGATAGCATTGTTCCTGGACAATCACAACGATTGTTGAATATCTTGTTTTAGATAGATTGTAATAAATAATGGAAATTAGAAAAAGAAGTTCTGTCTTATTATCTTCAATATTATAACCTACTATTTTATGCTATTGATTAAATGGATGTTTCGACCGTGATATGAATTCTTATCGTTACCTAAACCTTGATATGCGTTTGTTTCAAAAGAAATTTTTGGCTTGATCTCAATGTTTAAGAAATTTAAGGTTTGTAATATTACATTAACTTAAAATTTGTTTATTATACATATATTTAAACAATATGGGCAAGAAAGTAGTAGTCACCGGTTTCGAAATTGCGTGGGTTCGAAACCCATAGCGATGATAAATTAAATGTTTTATATGAAGAAAAACAATTTTGTTAAAATAAAAATTTTTTGCTTGAAAATTAAGAATTTTAGCAGAAATAATATCAATAAACTGAATTTCTAAAAAAAAATATGTAATTTTATTTATAATGTAAGTTTTGTATAAAAAAAGCTTAATAATAGCCTCCGATTAAGAAAGATGATTAATTACTGTATGTAAATAGAGTGATTTATAAGTGGATGGGTTTTGCAATAATATTTTGTAGTAAGACGTAAAGACAGGTAATTTTCTTGAAATGTTTACTGAGTTATTATAAGTCTAAAAGAAGATGTATCCGTTAGTTTAATAAAAATACGAGGGAGTAAAGAGTTAAAATCTTTGTAAGAGTTGGGCACGTGACTTGAAGGCGCGGACGTCGGAATGTGAGGCGTCTTTACCAACCCGCCCGGAGTTGGATGTAGCGATACCGGAGTCACCGAAACCGGCGTCGACTCGGGCGTCTTTTTTAAGCTCCGCCTAGCTACCGCCTTCCTAGCTAGGCTAACAAGTTACATATATATCTATATATATATATATATATACAACATACATTGTACAAAACAGAACAGAACATCCGATAGTCACAAAATGCTGATAACATTTTAAAATATAGCCACATTCCAAGCGACCCTCTCTTTGTAGTTTTAAATTTAAACTATCTCGTTTTCTTTCCAGTCTAGCTGAAAATCTAAATAGCGCGCGCGGCTTTAAAACCTTTTGCCTTCCTTCCTCTATCGCGTGTGCATTCAAATAACATCAAATTAAATACATATACATAACATCAGCAACACATGTATTACGTAACAATTCGCTTTGCGAACTTTTATCTTTCAAGTTTATTTTTTCCTCTAGACTGCACTGAGAATATTTTTCCTTTTAAACAATTATACATGCATAGAAAAAGCTATGCTTAAAGGCAGAAAATATAATATGCATAACGCAAGCTTGAAATGAAGAGAAGACACGTAATAAAAATATGTAAGGTGGAGAATATGGGATCCTATTAGATTATAATAGGCTAAAAAAAAGTACCCTCTGAAACCCCTATTATAGCGGGTGCATAAGATATGCAAAGAAGCTGTTTGTTTATAAGGCTACACATATGTAGCCATCTGTCAGAGGCGACTGTTATCAGGCCACTTTGCAGCAAATTGCTACGATCCAGAGCAATCTCATTGAGAGGGATGCACTTATGGGGGAACGTAGCTACTAAAAAGAGATAGGTAAAGATATCGTCAACTCGCGAACCAATGTGGAAATTGCTTCCGCGGGCGCTAGTCCTCAAGGCTTATATAAAGTTCAAGGGTTATACTTCCCTTTCTTTTATATTGTGTCCCACCAAATAAGAAATTTAACACCTACAGATTTATACCTTATCACTACTTACAAGCAAAAACCCAAATATCCCTTCATGTCTTCCCCACACGATTTACAATTTTATTAATCCTTCATCAGCACTATCATAAAATTACGACAAAGGTTTTATTCTGTCACTCATTTTTTGTTTCTTTTTTTTTGTAGATGACTACCGTATCATATCTAATCATAATGGTTATAGTAGTATGTTCTACTTATTGCTAACAATTACATTCTATATATGAAAGGACTTGTCATATAAGAGGGTCAACTGTCAAATTCTGTACGCATTTGAATTCATCTCCCCTGCCCTAGTCTACAACTAACACCCCTGCATATCACTACTCGTCAACTCGGAATAATCCGTTATTGTTCTCTTATATTATAGTATTGCTGTGTTGCAACAATGTACATGCCCTTCCGGATTAATTTTTTTATAAAAATATAGAAAAATAAAATTTTTTAGCAAACAATGTATTATTTTATATTCAAACATGTGAATTTTATAACAGGCAGATTTAAATGCTCAATATTTAACAATACTAATAATGATTTTAGCAAACAAAAATATAGCGAGACTAAAAGCAGGTTTTCGGTATTTTACATTTTTAAGAGTAATTTAAATATTTCCTGTATTATATATATATAACATATGAGACAATTGAATCTAATCAGCCTTATCCTTATCTTATGTAATCTAAAATTTTGATTTTAAATCAATACCAAAAGTCACTATTTATTTTGAATCGTTTAATTTAATAATGCCAATAAATCAGCAACAAAATTAAAATTTTAGTTAATTTCCAAGTTTTTCTCTTACAAAATGCTTTTCACGAAAAATATTTCCGAAATAAGGCATTTCACTGGTGATTTTTAAAATCATTATAAGGTAATATTATTACAAAAAAAAACTAAAACCAAAAATCACAACTGAAGCATGAAATTAGTTATAAATAAACCAAATACGTATCTTGACGTTGCTGGTTTTAATTTTAATAACAACAATATAGAAATTGTCCGCAAAATAAGACAAAAAAACGACTAATTGTCTATTCAATAGACACTAATGTGTTAGAAGTTCCAACTTTGAACACTTAATTTCTGTTTATATAGTCTTGGGTTCTTGTCATTGGATGCGTTTCAAAAGGTTTCGAATTCGATCGCCAAGTACATTGTCATTGGGATGTATTTAAAGATTCTCTAATAAGACGACTTTTTAAAGCAACTTGATTTGACATTTAAGCAATTTACACGGCAGAAAGTAATAAAATCGATGAAAATTTACCGTTCCACAAATTTAAAAATTGCAATTTTTTCGATTTTCGAAATTTTTCGTTACTTTTTTTGTATTATCTCAAAAAAGGGATTCGGACAAAAGGCCGACAAACTAAAGGCTGTTGATAATAGACCGACACAGATAAAACGCCGATATAGATAAAACGCCGACACACAGATAAAACGCCAATAGACAAAAAGCCGACATGAACATAAATTCGACTGACAAATCATAAATAACGACAATTTATATTGTTTCGAACAATTTTAACATAAAATTTTGCAGATATACCCATTATCAAGTCTTAATTCAGAAACAAAAAGAAGACCCAATATTCACAAATGTTAGGAAAATGCACATTTTTTAATTTTTTGCGACCTTATAAAATGTATTTCTACTATATTCTTATTTTTTTTCTTGGTGATTACAATGCTAAAAATGTTTTTGCCACTCTAAAAGTAATTCCAAAGGTTAAGGGAAAATTAAAAAAAATATTAAATTGTTGCAGGTAATTTAAATTAATTGGCAGTCTTTTATTTGTCTGCTTTTGCTTCTGTCGGCCTTTTGTCTTTCTCGGCTTTCTGTAGTTGGCCTTTTGTCTGTCGGCCCTATGTCTACGAAAGCCTTTTGTCTGCCGGGCTTTAGTCCATGTCGGATTTTTTTTGTGGCAGTCTTTTATTTGTCTTCTTTTGCTTCTGTCGGCCTTTTGTCTTTCTCGGCTTTCTGTATGTTGCCTTTTGTCTGTCGGCCCTATGTCTACGACAGCCTTTTGTCTACCGGGCTTTAGTCCATGTCGGATTTTTTTTGTGGCAGTCTTTTATTTGTCTTCTTTTGCTTCTGTCGGCCTTTTGTCTTTCTCGGCTTTCTGTATGTTGGCATTTTGTCTGTCGGCCCTATGTCTACGATAGCCTTTTGTCTGCCGGGCTTTAGTCCATGTCGGATTTTTGTCTCTGTCGGCCTTTCGTCTGTGTCGGCTTCGTGTCTATGTCAACCTTTTGGCTTTTCGCCTTGTTTCCTACACCCCTCAAAAAGTAATAAATAAAGTTATTTAAAATCCGATTAAATATCGTTAAAGCTAACACATTTGACCAATAACAAAAAAATTTTTCGCCTGCTGCTTTGACTATTGACCGCACTAATTAATTATTTGTTCAATTCTTTTAGTTAAAAAAAAATAACGGCGATATGACGCTTTCAAATTTTGGTTTGTGAAAAAGCCAAAAAAGCAAGGAACCCACATTTCTGCACTAATTTAGGGTTATTGATTACCAAAAATGTGGTTATCTTCCAATTTCTCAATTTCTCCTCGAGTATTCAACTTCTGTCCAAAATAAAAAAAAACATTTTTTTCAAAATATCTCCAAAAGTTTTAAACCTATTTGAAATTTACTTTCATGATCTTAAAAAAGATTTTTTTGTGCCGGCTTTATATTCATGTTAGCCTTTGTCTATCGGCCTCTTATCTGTGTTGGCCTATTGTCAGTCGGCCACTTGTACATATGGCCGTTTTATTTATGTCGGCCTTTTCTATATGTCAGCCTTTTGTGCATGTCGGCCTTCTGTCCGGATCCCAATATTCTTAAATAATGTGGCCTTGCATCTCTCTATTAAGAGTTTACATAATTTTAAATTACCAAACCTTTAAAAGACACAAAAGGTAACTTAGAATCAGGATTTGTTTTAAACGTCGGATATACAAAATATACGATATGATAGCAGTTTTATAAGCCGATCGTCTTTTATGTGGGTAGTTTCCGAACTCAATAAATCCATCAACTGGGTTTCGTCTTCTATGAATTACCACATTAGTAGTACAAGTTATAAATTTTAATAAAAAAATCCTGTATAAGCAAATTGATCAATAAAATTATTAATAAACCTATATATAATCCTGGATTTAGGAAAAAATTACTGGTTCTTTGATTATTTAAATGTGAAAATGAAGATTGAAAGTTTCTGACGTAAAAAAACATAACAACTCTGTAATTATTTATAAAAAAAACTGTGCCATATTAATTTGTTTTTATTTTGTTTTAATCTTTTTCTATTTATGGTCCACTATATTTTTTAATCTTTATTACACGTTGTGTCGACCCGTTTTGGAGTCAGAGCTCTCGCCTTCGGGTATAGACAGGTGTTACATCAAAGACGGGACCAACGGTTTTTAAGGTGACTTTCGAACCACCCGGAAGAAGTGAGAAAATTTAAATCTAGAGATATAAATTGAGACGGGTTTGAAGTGAGTAAGTAAGATAAAGTATTGTAATCATCCAAAACCAAATTAAGATTTTAGTAAAAATGGAGGTGTGGTCACCACACGACTTTCATTTACTAATTTGAGATGAACAATGAGTTCTTAAAATGTTAAATTTTGAAAAAATGATGAAAAATTTGTGTAAAATTTATTTGTACACACTTTTGTACTCTAATGCTTTTTTTATGAACTCAATAGATTTTGAAATATTAACCTTAAATAAGGATGTTTGTTTTGAATTTGTGAGTAGTGATATAATTACAGGTGTTAATGAATGTAGTGATTTAGTGTGTAAATTGAAGATAAATTGGGAAATAAACTAGGAGTGTTGAGTGGGTGAAGTGTTTGAAGAGGGTGCAAAGCGTTTACAAGCATCAAAACAGTCAGTTGGGTAGCTTACGATGCGTTAATGCATTTTCATTATTTGATTAGAAGTCCCCGTTGGCCGTTTCTGTTTTGGTCCCGTTTTCGTATTAGAGTGACCTGTTCCGGCTCAATGCTCGTCACTGAGGGAGTTGAGTGTTCAGTTTTTATAGAGCCATTTAGCGAGATCACATTCCGAACATATTCCCAACTGTGCTTTCGCCACAAATCGCGCTACAATTATTAAGGTATTTATTGCAGGAGACATTACAATAGTTAAAACCACAATTCAAAATAAAGATAGGTATTTGTAGCGGCTTACCAGTGTCTAGCTATAAATCTGTAATGATTGGTGTTAGCTTTATGTTTGTAGAGACAGTCGCGATGCGGCTCAATTTTATGTGTTATTTATTTGTTTCATTACCTACTAGTAGTCGACAGTTCCAACACAGGTGTGTTTAGTGTTATGCGTCAAGACTGCAATCGAAAGGTGTTAACAGCTCGCGCCAGCATTACAACGCGCTTTCACGAAATCCGCATCTGATAGTCTTGTTAACATGACACGGTATGAGCAAAGCCTCTTATCGTGGATTTGAGAGGATCACATAAATGTGCGAAACTTATCCCGACATATCGCCGTACCCAACAGCAAAAAATTGCAGTGAGTAAAAAAACAAAAAAGTAGCGGCCAGTTAAATTGTTTGAAGAACTGAGTAAAGACATAGAAGTTTCGCTATAAACGTAATAGGCATGTTAACGCGGCTATGTCTGGGAAATTACCATATTTTAAGGGTAGTAGAGCGACACTCGAGTTCAGGGCAGGTATTCCATTAGTCTCCCCGTTCAGCGTTCTGCCTTCTTATCCAGTGTTCTTTATCGTATTTTTAAATTGTTGCTCCTCCACACTTATCTTTTTAATTGCTCATTCCACTGACTCCTTCTCCGTTTTATATTTTCAGTTCTGAACGACGTGTAAAAGTGCAAGCGGGTGGGAGCGACGAAAGCGCAACCTGGGTTAAAGATTAAGGGATGGATTTCATCACCTAGAGCAAGGATCGCGGATGATTCGCGACAGCTCTTTTGAGCGACACCTTTTGATCGTTCACGCGAGCCGATGCGCTCTAGAGTCGATGGTGTAACAGCAAGGGGGACACCCGTCGTAAAAAGTCTGATACTAACATAATTAAAGTACAAGCAGTGTAATTTTACTTAATTAAATTCCCTTCTTTGGGCGGAGGACAGAGCGAGCGCCACACGGCAGGGAGACGATATGAACTTTTTCCACCCAATGAACATTAAAACTCGGCATTTAATTTCATCAGAGATCTAAGAGCAGATTTTTGACCATAAAAAGAAGAGACAGTCAGCTCGTTTCGTTGCCCCGCTCAGATTGCGCGAGGGTTATGCCGTCGAACAGATGGACACTTACTCGGTTATCTCTTTCAATGAGCAAATAAAAACATGAAAATGAGATAAAGAAGGTACTAAACATGATGAAGATGGGGTGAGAGAGGTCGGTGTGGTTAGAGTGAAAAGAAATAACAAGAGATTTTTTACATAACCGCAATATAAGTGGCGAGATAAGTATTAAACTGGAAATGATTGTGCATAATTACCGTGGTCGAAGAGAAAGCTGCTCTTGGCGATGGCGTGGGCTGCTGGTGGAAGGCCTGGCATGCTGAACGCATACGCACCATTTCCGAAGCCACCCCCAAACAGAGGACCTACTGTAACAAAGGAATATGTTTATGTAATATTATGAAACCACGATTTCCACCCGATGCACATAAATGCAGGAACTCGCTTAGAATATTGCCTCCAACACATATTAAAACATATAGAAGCAAATGCATTACATTATAAAATTTCATTTTTTAATCTGATAAAATAAAACACAATTACATATTATAAGCGTTATATTTATGTGCATCGAAGTTTAAATTAAATTTTAAAATTTGAACATAACATCTTTAATTATACAAGTATCTGCAATTTGTTATCACAAATACGCACAAATTATTAAAAGCAGCCGTTGCTAAAAATATTACATAATAGTGATGCTGTGAAGACATTTTTATTATAAATTTATTTATTTCAATTAAGTACCAAAATAATTATTATTGAAATATGGCTGAAAACAATTAAAAACGATTAATTTTATTAGTTATATTGGGAAGTCACCTTAAAGGTCGTTGGTCCCGCCTGTGACGTAATATTGTCCTGTTACTCGCTTTAAGGACATAAAATTAGGCTGTCTAACAACTAGATCTCTTGCTCAAAACCGGTTGATACAGAAATAGATACAAAAAAATTTAAACTAAAATTTCCACATTTCCTTATAAATTTTCAATTTAATTATTCCAATTAAATTATTTATTATTAAATTAATTGTAAGAAAATTTATATAATATGTATATAAATGTAAAAAACAAGTATTTCTCTTGTAAGACTACTTAAGCAAAAATGGATCAAAACACAATATGCGACAAAGATCGAGAGCTGTCGGTTAAAATACAATATTAACAAACGATTTGTTACATTAGATAATTATGCTCTGTCTGTAACGCTGTCAGGCAACTTACATTACAGGTGGACCTACAGTTTAACGTGGATTTCAAACCACTGGATTTCTCATCTAACTCCAGACAAGAGAAGGTTTTTAGCCATGAAACCTCACGCTGGCAAGGCAATTGTGTGAGGTGCGAACCCGCGATCTTGAGCTCATTTGATTTCTTCCACTAATTACCTTACTAATAACTACAGAGGCATTGCCCTTCAACAGACAAGTTATAAATGCCTGACCAAACTAATAAATAACAGAACAGTCCCTGAATTGATAGACAGGTTCCTCAGAGAACAACATGGATTCCTGCCAGAAAAATCAACAAAAATGGCGATCGGCGAA
>JARJDX010064868.1:0-14156 GCA_030264735.1 Gymnusa sp. GC000175 | reverse complement strand
TCTTCTACCTGGTCGATCCAGCTTTTTTGAGAACGTCCTCGAGGTCGTTCATCATCAATCAGCTATTTGCGTCCACTGCTGGACATAAGCCTCCCTTAGATTCCTCCATTTCTCCCTGTCTTGAGCTTTCTGCATCCAGTCCTTTGCTTCTAAATGCGAGTTGTCTGGGACGCCATTCAAGTATCCATTTCGTCCACCTATCATCTGTTAGCCTGGCAATGTGACCAGCCCAGTCGTTATAACTATTCAACGTTATAACTATTCAAATTAAAAGTTTTTGTTTTTGTAAAAATGACATAAAATAAAAACCTTAAGTTTTTACCCACGTTTTACCAGAAACTAGAAAATATAGTATCTTATCTGCATTTTGTAGAAAATTTAATAATCTTTTAGAAAAAGTTTGTTTTACGGCGATTCGTATAAAATTTAGAATTTTGAATAGCTGATAAACAATAGAATTTTATCTGTATTACATGTTTTTTTACAATCTGTTTTGAAAGGTTTGAGCGCAACGAATATTAACTTCTTCAATTGTATATTTTAATATAAAGTAATTAGAAAGAAAAATAAAATAATAAAAATCATAAACAGATAAACATAAGAAGCTTTTATTTTATAAATTTATAAAAAAAAATAATGGATAATTGGATCTTTTAAAAATAATTATCACTTTTTTTACAAAATAAAAATATTAGGCAAGTGGATAATCTCGAGAGCTAACTTATGTAAAAATATATTTATCCAAGAATGTAATTATCGTGGACACATAGCATGGCGTCCCCCATCAACAGGAATTGATGCACCAGTGATAAAACTGGCATGATCACTAGCCAGAAATACAATAGTGCTTGCAACTTCTTCTGGTTGTCCAGGTCTTCCCATCGCGTGCGTTTCTTTCGTCCTTTGTAAAAATTGTTGATATTGCTCCTCGCCCATTCCACCTCTTTTATGAAGATTGGTAACAGTAACTCCAGGGTTTACAGAATTTACTCTAACGTTCTTCGTTGCCAATTCTAGTGCAACACATCTTGTAAATTGGTCCAAAGCGGATTTCGACATGCAGTACGCTAAAACTCCAGGGAATGAGCGAATTCCGTTAACGCTCGATACATTGACAATACTTCCTTGCGTTTTTATAAGGTGAGGTACGGCTAAATGCGTTAATTGATAAACACAACGGACGTTTATATTCATCATGCGATCAAATTGCTCTAGACTCGTGTTTTCTATGCTGCCTGTTTCAATGACACCGGCATTATTGACTAGCACGTCCAATCTTCCGTAGTGTTTAATAGTGCATTCTAAAATATTCTTCGTATCACATTCATTGGTTAACTCACCAGTAACTATAAATGGTTTGGGTGCATCGGATGCTAATTTACATTCAGAAGAAACTTTGTTTAAATTTTCTATGTTTCTTCCAGTCAATGCTAAACTGGCTCCTAACTTAGCAAAATGCTTGGCAGTTGCTGCTCCTATTCCTGAACTTGCCCCAGTAATTAACACAACTTTTCCGGCGAAATTCATTATTATATAATATAACTTTATACTTAAACTTGAACGTAATAATATATTTTGTGAAGGTTAAGTGAAGATATTTAGTACAGCTGATAAAATTGTTCATGCGCACACCTTAACATGCGCAACCTACTTATTTAAAGTATCCGTGATATTTCAAAAATGTGTTGTTTATAAATAACACGTTACATTATTTGAATTACTTTTTGTTGCTTACTGTCACTGACAATTGTAATTTGATTTAATTAAATTAATTACGACACGCTCCACGCCTTATTATTATGCGTAACTAAACACACTTTCTTTTCAAAATAAAATTCCTTTCAATTTCATGCTGTTTAACCACAATAATCACGATTACGCACTTATTCGCTAAAAATCTTTTATTACATAATAATAACCAATTAAACATCTTATACAGAGCATTTTTAAACTTTGGCTATAGAAATTTGCTTGTTAACAATTATATCCTATTTTAATTTACGAAAAGTTAAGTCTTATTTTTATTTCAGAAACAAATCATACAATATACTGCAAAATATAGAAGCTATGTGTATGAAAGAAGGAGGACAAACAGAACCCATAAAACTGGGGGCCCGTTTCTCTGTGTTGTTCTCTTCTGATCCCTATATTATTTAACATCGCCATGGAGCTGGTGATAAAAGCAGCCACATCATGCAAGGAGTGAATTCCAGTCATTGCGAAGGCCCTCATCTAGCCAACGATATAGCGCTGGTGTCGCCGGATGCGGAAGAAATGCAAGAGGTCTTGATGCCTTCGCGATGCGGTGATGACGCATACCACCATCTGGGCATCCCAACCAGATATTACGTCTAACACTCATCTTAGACAACACGAGAATGGATGACCCAGGAGGTGGTAAAAATCTACGAATCGCCACTAGCGTCTTGGCAGAAGATTAATGAGGTGAACGTGTTCATCGTATCATAGCTCAGATGCCAGAAAAACCTAAATCTCCTAGATCCTAGACAAACTCATAAAGAAATCGGTCAAAGGCCGCATGAAGCTGCATCACCGAGTATTTGTTGAGGGGGCGCAGATCTGTTTCCGTTGGCCGATCTCCCTCACATAGCCACAATTGTCCCTAACAACTGCTGATAACATAAAACCTATTCCACTTCTCAAGTGAGTCTTCCGAAGTAGACTTTTTAAGGGACATCGCGTCACTGTGGAAATGCATCCTAACGCCGTACCGGGGTACATGACAACTCGGCACCGGACGACTCGGCACTTCCAACTCGGCACCGGATAAGTCGGCACTGAATATCTCGGCACCGGGACATCTCGGCACAGGACATCTCGGCACTCGTAATAAATAAAAAACTGATGTTAGTATTAATACAACTTTCAACTACATTTTAAATTACCATGAAATAAAAAAAGGATAATTTTAAAAATAGAATATCACAAAATTATTTATGATTTAATATTTTGTTTTTTTATTTTTTTTAATATTTTTTAAATTAAATTATACATAATATATTAGTCTATTTGATATTTTATTTATTTCATTTTTTCAAGTAATTTTTAAAAAAAATTTCTATTTATATTGTCATAATTAACAAAAATATATTTGTCAATTACCGGGTGCGGCAAAAGCTTGGAAACGGTCAAATATCTAGAGAACTACACAACTTATCGCAAAAAAAATACGTTCAAAATGACTTTCAAAAATCTATTCAACCATACTAAACAGTACCACCCACCCCCATCCCCAAGGAGTGGGGTGGGGGTAACTTTAAAATCTTAAATGGAAACCTACTTTTTTTATTGCAAAAAAATAAGAAGGTTTCGTTAAAACAAGATAATTGCGCTTAAGACTTTTATGGTGTGTGTACTAAAGATCTAGGGCAAAGGTGGAATTTTCTTTCTTGTTTGTATGATTTCTATGAACGGCACCGGAAATATCTTAACGAAATGTTAGAGCTTAGTAATTCACTGCTCATAAAAATTAATCTGGATATTTTCAAAATCTCTTAATCTGCTGATCAATATTAGTAGATAATTAGAATATAAGAGTTATATTAAGAAAACATATAGGTAGCTATAATAAAAGGCTTAAAAGGCAAGGGACAAAAAATAATTTTTTTGATCAAAAAAGATTTTTTCTCGAAGTGCCGAGATGTCCCGGTGCCGAGATATCCAGTGCCGACTTATCCGGTGCCGAGATATCCGGTGCCGACTTATCCGGTGCCGAATTGTCTCGGCGCCGAGTCATCCGGTGCCGAGTTGGAAGTGCCGAGTTGTCCGTGTCCCCGCCGTACCGTTGGTTGCACAGTTCTAAGTATACCAAAAATATTTATGGTTTTATCAAGCCTTGAGATCAGTTTCGAAAATTTTTTGAATTTTTTTCCATTAGGGTTACCGATATCAAGGTAAATATTTATATTTACACTTTAAAAATACACTGGGTACTTCTTTTAATATCCCTTATTGCCCCTTAGGGCGTAATGTACTCGTTTTAGAGTCATCTGAAAGTCGTATGGTGACCACACCTTCATTTTTTTTGTTTAGGTGAGCCTTTTTTATCATAGAGTATAATTATGTTGTTTTCTTTCTTTTGCTTGTTAGCTATTTCTGTATCTATTTTTCCTTCGTTACTGATGATCGTTCCTAAATAATTGTAGTTAGTTACCTTTTCTAGTTTTCTTCTATTCCATCTGCAGTCCGTTATTGGGCGCTCATTGAAGTTTTTCTATATTCTTTTCAAGTATTTAATGATGATTAGGGAACTTAGTGAGTCTCCTTATTTTACTCCTCTGTTTATTTTAAATTTCGTTAATTTAGTGCCGTTTAGTTAAATATACTATTTCCTTTACTCTTGTGTAGAGGTAGAGGTAGAGATTGTATTTAATAGTCTTGGTGTTAAGATGTTACTTGTAGCTGTCGAAGAGTGTCCCACAAGTCTGTTCTTTTGCTGTGTCTTTTTTGCTTCATTTCTTTTTATTGCGTATTTTTCTTTGTCCTTTCTTTTTTTTGTCTGTATGTATTTTCCATGCTTTTTTCTTTTTTAATAAATTTTGTGTGTTAATCGTTGTTTTACCATTTCGTTCTCTTGCTGTTGTTGATATTTTCTTTACCCTTATTGCAGTATTTATCAAGGTGTTTTTTAGTTTGATCCATTTTTGGTTTGATGTGAGGGTTTTATTTTCTTTTTGTTTCTTATTCCACGATGTATTTTTTTTAATCTTCACTTCTTTTAACCTTTCTACTTTTATCTTCCATGTTCCTTTCATGGTTTTGGTTTTAAAGTTGTTAGCTTTCTTCTTGTTAATGCTAGTTCTGTTTTTATGCTTAATTTTTTCGTCCCAAACCATGTTCCGAATAAATGTTATTTTGTCTATCATGCTCTTGGCATTCCTTTCTTTATCTTTATATGTGTAGTAAATATCTTGTTCAAAGAATGAATTATAAATTATTAAGCTGTTTTTTATGAAAAAGTTTCATATCCTTGTTCCATTGCTCATTTTATTTTTCTTCGTATTTTCATATGCTTTCTTAACCCATTTTTACGTCGCTTCCTATTTTTAATTCCAATCTCCACATACTAGTATGTGTTCTATGTTTTCTTGGTGTTTGTCTAGGGTTTCTTGTAGTTTTTTGTAGATTCATTCATCATTTTTGGACTTCTTTCCGTTGTTTTAATACTCCATATTGCTAGTGTTGGTTTTGGTTTGTGTGATTTCTGATCTCCTTTTCCGTTGCGGTTGTCGTCTTTGATGGTTTCCTTGGCTTCAGTGTTTTCTTACTTTTCCCTTCTAGACCCTTCGTTCCAAGGCCTTTTAAAGATGCTAAGAAGGCTTGGACTGTGTTTGGTTTTGTCTTTTATTTTTCTTCAATTTTTTTCGAACTGAGTGAGTCTCTTCTTATTTTCTTATATTTTGCTTTTGCCTTCTCTTCGTTTTGTGTTTTGTGATTCAAATTATTCGTTCTCCGGCGTTTCCTACACCTCGCCTTGGGGTTCGAACTCTTCTGCTGTCTTCTTTTCGGGTCCGTCTGGAGCCATTGATTTGGTAATTCTTTCTGAATTTTCTCTTCTATTAATAATTTATCGTATTTGTATAGCTTTCTTTGCCATTTCTTTTTGCTTCTATCAGCATTGGCTTGAGTCTCTTTCTTTCTTCTACTGTTTCTTTGAGGTACTATTTTTGGATGTATTATCTTGGTTTCTTCTGGATTTTTTATGTTTTTTTTTTAATATTTACAATTTTCTTCCATTTGTAGTGTTCTATTATTCTATTTCCTATTAGAGTTGGCCCATCGTTCATTCGTTCTTCTGTCGATTTGCTTGACGAAATCTATTTATTCTTCTCTTACGTCGATCTTCAATTTTGTTGTCATTGTTCCTGTTATTAGTTTTAAAAACTCACTCCACGCTCTGTTATTATGCGTAACTAAACACACTTTCTTTTTAAAATAAAATTTCTTACAGTTTCATGCTGTTTAACCATAAAAATTAATCACGATTACGCATTTACTCATTAAAAATATTTTATTACGTATTAATAACCAATAATAATACATTTTATACTTATATACAAAATAATATTTTTTAACTTACTATATTTATGTACAAAATTAAACAAACAAATATAACAATTTTGATTAAAAATTATTTAATTAATCCTCCTTTGAATTTGGAGCAAGGATAATTTTTAGCAGTCTAACAACAGGAGCTTCAAAAGCTAAGGAAATTGCAAATGCCACCATGAAGGAAACGACTGAATTTCCCAAGAATATAATTAGCTACAAAAGAAAAAATAGTTTTTACTATTAAGTTAATTTTAGAAGTTTTTGTTACTTACAACATTTAGTTGGTGTAAATGTATGGGTCCATCCATCATAAAACTGGTGTAGACCATAATTACTGGGTGAATTAAATATGTGCAATATGTCAGTCTACTGAGTGGTAAAAATCCTTTAAATGCTAAAATGGAATCAATTGGACCACCATAACCACTACAACAAGCTACTGTCATCCAGGCTAATGACAAACCCCAAGCAGTATGTCCTAAGGCGGCCTGAAATTACATTTTTAATTTAAATTGTAAGACAAAATAAAGTATATAATTGTAATTACATATAGGCGATTTAAGCTAAGCTAGAATTAGAAACAAACTACACTCTGGAGACTTACTGTACCTACCAACTTAACTTAGATTAACACATTGGAGGAGTTGCTATTATAAATTAAAGAATTAAACATCTTGTAACAAAACTGCAAGCAATTTAAAATTGATTCATATACATTATGTTAAACTTAAATGATAAACTTAAAAAACTAACTACTTAGTGATCGTAGATGACAAAGTTGAGCAAAAACAAGAAGATGAAGTTTGATTAGGAAAATAGGGCTTTGGAACAAGAAATAAGTTTGAAAGAAGTGGTTTTCAAACTTATTTTGTTGCGTAGCTTTTTCAAATACGTCATTTATAGTCTACGCCTGTAGTTTTCAATCGGTGGTACTCAGGTTAAGTGTTCGCAGTTGATCTTATAAGCCCGCTTACATAAAGTATTGCTAACTGTATCGCTAGTAATAATATCGTTATTGACGTAATTCCATCGAGGTGTGTTGAATAAATATATAGTTTGGTGCATTGGTTTTAAAAGAATCTATAAGTCTCGATATCAGTATAAGTTTTACTTTTAGGTGGTTTTCTTAAAAGTATATAGGGGTCCGCTGTTGCAAGCAAGGTTGGGAACCACTAATCTTCATTCTATTTCTATATCTATGATTGTTTGCAAAGAAGAGTTAAAAATTTAATTAGAGATAAAAAATTATTTTTTGTTAATTTTAAGTGTACTAAAATTTATGTACTTACGTAAATGGCTGAGAGAGGAATAACAAGTCCATTTCTTCCAAATCCATAAACTAAGCTGAGTAAGCAGGATATGGATAAAATCCAACCAATGGCAACTGCCGCAGCTGGCAATTGAATTTTGGAATTGTTTTTAAAAAGGAAAAAGCCAGTGGCCATGCCAATTAAATAAGGCCCGATTCGCAACCAAGGCTTGTCATATAACTGATCAAAAAGTGCAAATGGTTCTTCAACACGTGCTACATAATTGAATTTCATGGCTATTAGGAATGTAGTCACCCATGAAGTTAATAAGAATGCAAAAATTGCAACTCCAACCCATTTAATATGTTTATCACCTCTAAAATACACAAAATAAAATGCTTTTTATATAATTAATTTTATTATACCTTACCTAACTGCTATAATCAATAATATCGAAGCTAATACATAAAATTGTGTGTCATTAGCAATATACCAAGACCATAACATGCAAAATTCGTGCTGAGGGTAAAAATTATTAATATATAAAGCGTTTCTCCACCAATAAATATCACAAGTAATGTGATCAATCATAGCTGGTGAATAAACGGAATTACTGTGCGTTAATCTTGAGATTAATTCATTAACACCAATTACAAATAAATAAGCAGGAGTTAATCTAAGAAATCTGTAAGAAATTAAAAGCAAAAATTTTAAACTGCTTTTTTGTGCAATTTTTGAAACGCTTTCGTCTTTTGAGGGTGGTGGCTTTTTAGCTCCGCTTCTTAAATACGTTATGGTTACTAATAATCCGCTATAAAAGAAAATGAAAACGTTATGTGTGATTCAACACGAATGCATTTAGTTACCTAATGAAGAAGAAGGTGTCGACTGAGAAAGTGGCATTAGAAACCGTTTGATATAAGAATGACCTTTCTGTGACCGTTCTCATAGTTTTATTTTCCGCTATAGAAAATACCTCTAAATAAGTGTGAACCATTATGATCCAAGCTATTGAAAAAAATCGCATTCCATGAACACACCTTATTGATTCCCTGGAAACTTTATCAAGTGCTAAAATTTTTTGACCATTGCTCAAAGCGGAAAACGCTAAAAGCATTTGCATAGGTTTCCCTAAAATAAACAAAAGAAACACGATCATTCGCATTTTACATATTTTTTTTCACTTGCCATGTTTAGGTGCGTTTTTGCTCTTTTTTTCATTTAATTTTACATCGCAAGGGTTATTGTTATTATTTTGAACTTCCTCATCCGCATGACCCTCACGTTTTATTATTATAAATTCAATAAGCGTTGCTATGATGATTAAAACCAAAACTATAAAAGTCGTACCTCTGTGAAAATAAAAATTAATTATTCATACAGGGAAATGCATTGCAATTTTTATTGATAGGTTTTAAGTGTGACTTTCTATTGCATAATTAACAATTCAATGTGTAAACAACTTTGTTTAAATATTTTGGTATTTATATTTCTATTCTGCAATCATTAAAGGAAATGTGGATTAACTTTTTAACTTTCAACTTATTCAGGTCAAATTCTTGTTTGCTGTGCTTTGATATGCTACGCTGCAGTTTTTTGATGCAATCTTGATTTGTTATATAAAATGTGGCACTTTTGTTAAAGTAATCACACTGTCTCTATTTGCAGGGATCCAATAATTACCAAATAATAAACGTTCGAAAACTGTTGCCCAACTATTTAAGAAATCTTGTAAACCAGAGTTTCTTAATCTTTAGGTCGCGTTAAATGGGTAAGGAGGGCGTCAAAGAAATAAAAAAAATATCTATTATCAGAAATTTTATCGAAGTTACAAAAAAAATGCAGTGTTCTCTATTTTTTCTGTCGCCTTTTTACTTTCATTTACAAAGTAAATTGAGTTATTGGGAATTAACTTTAAATAATAAACGCGAAAATTTTCGAAATTAAGATTTTTGATGAAATATCCGTTTTTAACCCCCCTCATTTAGAAAAAGTTTTCGAAGTGGTGTCTGTCTGTCCATCTGTCTGCCTGTCTGTATCTTCTCTTCAGCCCAGACGGCTACACAGATCGGCCTTGAAATTCATGTTTAAGCTTTTAAAAAAATTGGGAGGTCTTAATGACATTTGACTGAAACCCATCAACCGAAATTGGTAGTTTATTGGTTGGGTTTTTCGGTTTTTTGCAAATATTTCAAAAACTATTTATGGAAAAAACATAAAAGTACAAAAGTTGTTAGGATTAAATTTGCAATAAATTTTGCTCTTATCACTTTTTCAAAATTTAACATTTTAAGAACTCATTCTTGTTATTACATACCAAAGACGATATTTCCGAAACGCCAACTTGGATCAAAAAATTTTCTTAACAAAAGATCGTATAAAGATCTATAAAAAAAGTCTTATGGCTCTACTCTCTCTCGCACATGTCGTTTTCCATATGACTCACTCTTTCGCACTTATTGTCATGATTTTATCAAGCCTTTTTTTGTATATTATTTTTTTTTATAATAAAAATAAAAATTTTGATCGTGGTGGTAGTTTTAATACATCAAAAACTATCAAGTTTATGGATAAAACATTCGAGTACAAAAATGGTTAGAATTAAATTTGTAACAAATTTTGTAGTTTGTAGTTGGTGCTTCCTGTCGTTCGCCTTCATTCTCGATAAACTGTGGGCGCATTTCTGTCAGGAGTTCTTTGTAGTAATTGATACAATCGTGTTCTTGTATTTAATTCACACTTGTTCGATAGTTGTTTTCGGAGTATTTATATTTCCGTAGTTCCGATTCTTTATCCTACAATGTTGCAATGCTTTCAGTTCAGCCACTTTAATTTTATTTTTTAGCGTTTCGTATGTTTCATCTATTCGCCGAATTTCTTCGTTGGTACATGTATCTTATTCTAACTCGTCCGATAGTAGGTGTACTTTAATTATTTTGTCTTCTCTGGTGTTTTCTTCTTGTTTATTTCTACTGGGATTGGGTAGAAGGAAATTATTTCTTCGTGTTTATGAGTTCATGGTCCGCCCTGCATTCCACGCCTCCTTTTCCTGACCTTTTCGTTATAATATAATCAATAATTAAGATTTCGTTTTTTCTGGATACAAGAACATTTATGAATTTGTTTATAGAAACAATTTGCTATCTTGAAGTTGTTAAGTTCGAAGAATTCAATTATTCTTTTTCCATTTCCATTGGTAACCTTTCCTCCATATGGACCCAACTATGTTTTCATCTTTTTTATTTCCGGTTCTACTATTTACATCCCCAGTTATAATGATTTTTTTATTAGATTTAGATTTTTCTACCTCTTTCGTTTTTTTTTCAGTTATGGGATTATCTTCCCATAGCCCTTATACTCCTATGATTGTTACTGATCTTCAAAATATCTGTATACTAGCTTTTATTATTCTTTCATTATTAGATTACCATTAATAAAGTAGTTTTCATAATTATTTCTACTGCCGCACTTGCTCTTTACACCTTTCCAACTCTGCTCCAGCAATGTAGTACTTCGCCGCTCATTTCTATACCGCTTCTCTTCTTTTTTATCTCGCTTATAAGTAGTATGTCCATTTGACGTTTTCCGAACTCTTCTATTATCTCTCTATCTTTAGTTCTTCATTTTAGGACAATCAAGTTCCTAATCTGATTTTCTTCTTGCATCGGTGGAGATTTAAATCTGGGCTTCGTAGATCCTCTGCAGAAAATTTATGTATGTGTTTGTCTAAATATAGAGGCGGCCGAATGCATTTCACACGTGGGCGGCGCAACTACCTAGTTGCGGTCTTGAGCACTCGACTTTCATTTACAAATTTAAGTTATACCCTTTACTTTCGACAGAAACATAACTATATTTGTCAGCTAATTAGATTGGCAGTATGTCTCGCCAACATAATTTTGTTGAAATGTATGTTGGCAATAATTCCACTAATGACATCCCTCACTTTTGACTGATACATAACCATATTTCATATCATCTGATTAGAATGACAGGAAATTGATGGGAATAATTTCAATAACAATAATGCTAACAACGAACAACAATTAGTTTTAAAAAAGTAAAATTGAAAAAAAAATTGTATAGGAACAATATTTATTGCAAATTTAATTCTAAACTCACTTATGTTTTTTTTTTCATAAACTTAATAGTTTTTAAAATATTTGCAGAAAAACGAATAACCTAACCAATCATCAAAAAGCTTTTATTTTCAAAAAAATAAACCAAGCTTTGCCAACATTTAAGGTAGTAAAAAAATGAAAATACGCTTTAAAATATGTAATAATATACAGGTTGTTCCATTTAATATAGTGGCATTTCCGGCTAAACCGAAAGTTGTCGAAAACCGATAAGAACCTGGTCACGTGGCTTATAATATACTGTAATTTAAATCTATACCAAAAATGGTCCAAATCGCTTAAACGGATTAGGAGATATTCACTATATTTTATAATTTTGCCAAATCCTGTATTTATTATATTCCCTTACAGCTCCCCATAGAGCATAGGGGATCTTTTGCTGTTTCATAACAGTTTCTTTAGTTGTTGCCACTTTTGTGTTTTTTACTTATTTCTGCCACTGTTTTCCTCCATTTTGTTTTTTCTTTTGCTTCATTTTTTGAGGTCATTTCATGATTTGTGTATTTTTATATGTTGTGTGTTTGTTTTTATCGTATGTATATTTGTCGTCTTCTTTTTCTTTTTTCTCTTACATTGTAATCTAGAGCTGCCCTGGTTATGTCTGTATTTTCTTTCCTTAAAGTGTGTCCTATCATTTCCACATCCGTTTTTTGATTGTAATTTGCTCTGTTTTTATGTTACATTTTTTCACTGGTTTTCATGTGGTAGATTTTTAGTATTTCACGCAAGCATTTATTTATAAAGGTCTCGTTTGATCTCCTAATCTTCCATAACATATAGTATGCTTCTTGTGCATTATTCTGCTTTACCCATTTCGCTTCCTCCTACTCAGGTTAAAATACATATATTGACTGAACACTGCTTGATTATTTCCTAGTGCTCCTTGTATGCTTTCTCTCATTTTCTCCAGCAGAATCCTCGTAAAAGCTTACTCGCTGTTTGACGAGTTTTATTCCTCTCCAATTTCCGCCTAAAGTTTTCTTTCATTTTTTTGAAAGATTTTTTTCTCTTTCTTGATCTTCTTAAGCAATATTATTATTGTTATCATTGCATTTCCTCCTACTTTTAGCGCTTCCGTTGATATACCACCAATTCCTAATGCATTCCTATTTTTTTAGATAGTTTACGGCTTCTGCGATTTCTTCCTTAGTAATCCTCCTTAATATAAATTTTATTTTTTGGTATTATTTAATCTTCTTCCATCATTTAGAAATTTTCGCTTTTATATATTTTTTTAAAGAATTCTGACCATCTTTTTTTCTTACCTTTCTTTGTCAGAATTTTATTTCCATGTTGGTCCCTATTTCAAATAGTTTCTTTTTTTTTTTCGGGAAAAAAAGTTTTGGTTACTTCATATATGGTTTTGTACTCATTCTTGTTTGCTGCTTCTTTGGCTTGGGTTAGGAGATATATTTTCTAGTTTATCTCTTTTTTTCACACTTTTTCAGTTTAATACCTTTAGTTTGATTTCTTTTTATTGCTCTATGTATCAAGCAAATCTAGCAAATTTTTGTGTGTTTTGATTTTTTGTTCTACTACTTCTATCTATGTTTCTTTGATTGACTTTCTGTATTTTTTTTATATTTGGTCTATATTTTCGTCTTTGGTCTCTTTGGAGTATCTGTTTTCTAATTTTTTTTTAAGTTCTAATTTGCTTCTGTTATTTTTATATTTGAGTTAATTTACATTATATCTTCTCTACCCTGTTTAATTTTGTTATGGCTAGCTTAATTTGTATTTTAGCTCTTAGCCATTTGTCATTGGGAAAAAATTAATGACACTCTAAAAAAGCGGGGGGCGACAGGATGAAACCAAAAAAGCTAACCAATAAATTGTATTAAACTACCCCTTTTTCTCGTAGATTTCTGTCTGTAAATGTGTCTGGTTTCCCTCTACACTTGGACGGCTTAATTTATCAATCTGGAAGTTTATATTTAAGCTTTTACCATTATTTGGGAGGTCCTGGTAATTTTAGGCTAAAATTCATAAATTGGAAGTAATAGTTTATTGGTTAGGTATTTCGGTGGTTTTCAAGTATTCCGAAAACTATTAAATGCAATTGAATTTACAAAAAAATTTGTTTTTCTCATTGTTTTCAATTTTTTTTAATTCGTAAATGAATGTCGTGTAGTCACCACACCTACTTTTTTGTATTTTATATTATGTATCGTTTTTGAGCGAGAGTCCTTGCTTTCGGGGGTAGACATAGTGAACTTTCAGCCAATTTTTACGTCCTTAATGTTATTAATAACTACGCAGGTGTTACGTCACAGACAGTACCAACGGCTTTTAAGGTGACTTCTATTTTATATTATATATTATAATATAAACAATTAGGTCGCAGTACCACTTTAAAGAAATTGTTGGGTCGCAGAGCAAAAAAGCTGAGAAATGCTGTTTTAAACTACCATTAAGATAAGTTTATTTTATGCAATTTATGTTTAATATTTAGTAATGGGTTTGTTTATAATTGTTGTAATTTATTTCTTCTGCAAATATAACCTATGCTGGAAAGTTAATTTATATGTTAAAACAGGATTTAAAACGTTGGCATTCATTCTAATTGCTTTCAATATACTCTTTTACTTTCATTTACAAAGTAAATTAAAGTATAGTAATCGCGACAATTTTCAAAATCGAGATTTTTGCGGAAATATCCGTTTTAGACCTCCCTCATTAAAAAAAAGTTGATTTC
>JARJDX010064815.1:0-10204 GCA_030264735.1 Gymnusa sp. GC000175 | reverse complement strand
CACTCTTGTGTATCAACCATCCTTTGTTTTTTGCTCATCGTCACGCTTGTGTGTCAACTATCGTTTGTTTTTTGGTAACCGTCACGCTTGTGTGTCAACTATCGTTTGTTTTTTGGTAATCGCCACGCTTGTGTGTCAACTATCATTAGTTTTTCTAGTAATCGTCACGCTTGTGGGGTACGCATATTAGAGAGCAACCATCGCTTTAGGGCGCCCAATTCTAATAAGCAAGTTGCTCTTCCCTACTGTGTATATGAGAAGTATGATGCTCACAAATAATTTGGAAATAATTATACTATATTAATAAGAAATAATGAGCACATTGTAACCTTATATTTATAAGTTATTTGTAGAAGAGGAATATTCCTGAGCAACAATAAATCAATGAGGAATGGAGAGAAAAAAACAAAGGGGTATCTTTATGTGCTTTATTAACTATCTAAAGGCATTTTACTACTTTAAGCATTCCATTTTGATAAATATTCTGACCTGGAAAAGCAAAGGCTTTATTAAAAATAATAACTAACAACTTATATTGGCAATAGTCGGCAATGCTAAGAGTAAATGGCAAAACATCTAAAGTTGCAAAAATTTGGAAAGAAGTCCATCAAAGATGTATCTTCTCCCCATTACTTCTTAACATATAATCTTTTACTTTTTTTGGGATTTCGTTCCACTGGTTGGATTATTTTCTAGATTTATTTTCTCTTTAAATTCCTCAAACTTTATTAGCTGTGTTGAGTATTGCTGACTTCATGCCTGTTTACTTCCATTTCGTTCCCGCCTGAATGGTTTTCTTTATTTTTGTTTAAAACTTTAACGTTTCTCGTTTAGCGTGTTGGTCCTTATTCATTTCTCTCCATGCATAATTTGTTTTTTACTTCTATGAATTTCTGTCTGTTTGGCTTGTTTGCCATCTTTATTATGCGGGTCCGAACAATACATAGCGGAGTGACACCAAGGTTTTTATTAATTATTCTCTCTCATAAATGGGATTTTTCTTTAACCTATTTTGTCTCTTGTCTTCTGCTTTGTCTCTTGATATACTTTGTATCACGAATATCGGAATGTGGCACAGATACGCAGATAATCGGGAGTAATCACGGAAAAGAACATCTAATCAAAGCATGATTAGATAATTGAAAGAAAAAAGCGAGGAGTATAACGATGTGATAAAAAGCGTGATCAATTTACAATATTTTGAAATAATTTAAAAAAAATCAGTATAGATAAAGCTCATAAAAAAATAAGCAAGGAAAGGTATCTTGGCCCTTCTCAATTCTGCGAAAAAGGGGCATAAGAAAAGAAACAAAAATTGTATATAGAAGACTATTGTCTAATCTCCTAGCCCATTACGATATACGGCGCAGAAATGTGGGATCTAATCAAACGCAACAAACAAAAGTTGTTTGCTTTGGAAATGGATTGCTTATAAAGAAGTTGCAAAACATTAAGACAATAGAAATAATGTAACAGAGTACAGTGTTCGATACAAGCTTTTGCAGCTCATAATTCAGGGGAAAATAACTGGTAAGAGGAGTGTTAGGAGGAGGAGAATATCGTACCTCAGAGATTGGTTCGCATGCACCTCAAACCAACTATTTAAGGCAGCAGTTAATAAGGTACAGATTGTCAGGATGATCGCCAACCTTCGGTGAAGACGGCACACTAAGAAGAAGAAGAACAGAGTACTGATATTCATGCTAACAGGATATTATTGTTCTTTCTATTAATCCTCTTCTAAAGCTACTATTCGCTTAGTGAGTTTTGAGTTCCTTTACTTCTTCAAGTTTTTTTCATCACTTCTTTTAATTCTGCCTTAGTTTTTGAAATTTTACTCTCTACTTACCTTATTCCTCTTAACTCCCTTCTTTTATATCATTGTTAATACCAATACTTTGATTTTGGTACCTCCTTGTCTCCTTCCTCATGCTCTTTTCTTTGTTCTGGAGATCTTATTGTCTTCTTGAAGCTTCTAGTTTACTCATTTGTTCCTACAATACAGTATCACTCTTTACTGCAATGTAGATAAGTTGTCTACTTTGGTTATCGTTTCTCAGATCGACCTCTGGTAAGACAAGGCTCTGCCCCTAATCTTGCATCAATCTAGCTTTTTGCAAACTAACTTTATTGTGTTATTGTTTTATTCTTATTCTTCTTGGTGCTATATCCCTTTGGCGAATTTTGGCGCTCATCCTAGCTATATTTGTTTTGTTGACCGCAACACAAAACAACTGCAGACATATCTTCCTGTACTATTATCTTAGATTTTTCAACCAGAAGATGCGTCTTCTTCCTAAACCCCTCTTTCCGGTTATCTTTCCGTCATTTTAAATTGCGCATGGCGTGTCCTAAATAACGGAGCTTTTATATCTTAATGTTACTACTATTTTTTTTGGGTAGCATTATGAATTTAGACTTCAACCAATCAATTGGAATGTTTCCGAATTCGTAAATGGTATTGAATAATTAGAGAAGAATGTCCAGACCATTTTCCCATAAAAGTTTTACTTTATCTGAACTTCATCGTCAACTATCTTTCAGTCTTTTATTCTGGAATGTGCGTATTTCACCCCTGACGTTGTGATTGTAGAACCTGTAACCTACATCATGTTAATGTGTTCTTAGATATTGAAACGGTTTCCGAATGTACACCTTTCAAGAGTCGCTATCCTTCAAGAGTTATTATTACTTGTATTATTCTTACTTACCCTTTCTACTTATTACCTAATCCTGTGTTTTCCAAACTGTTGAACGCGACGGCTAGGGGGCGAGTACCTTTACCAAAATAAAATTTCAAAATTTTGCGTAAGTTTGGTCAATTTTAATTAATTTTGCTTAAAACTATAATTAAATTTATTGATTTTTGTCAACATTTAGATAATTTTGAATAAATTAATAGTTTTTTTGATCAAATTTAAAAGATTTTTATTGATATTCCAAAGGTGTTGGTCTAATTAATTTGAACAATATTTGTTTAAATTCATTCATTTTGATTAAATATTTGCGTGTTTATACAAATTTAGAGTATTTTGGTTAAAATTGTAATGATTTTGTTCAAATTTAAATAAATTTGGTCATTTTTTTTATAAATGACTCGGATTTTGGTAAAAATTGATTTGAATTTAGTTAGTTAGGCAATTTTCTTTTAAATATAAATTATTAGAATGTTTTACATTGTAATTGATATGAATTTTGCCAAATTTGGACAATTTTTGAGAAAATGTTTGGTTAAATTGATGTTTTTAATAAAATTTGGGCGATTTTTTTCAAAATTAAAATATTTCTACTTAAATTTGAGCATTTTTTTTAAATATAAATGACTTTGTTCAAATTAAATTCACGTCGTCAAATTTTCGTCGAAATTTAAAAAATTTTGGTTTAAATTACATTTTTTAAAATGTTGGTCGATTTTTACTAATTATGGCGATTTTTAGGTTAAAATTTATACAAAATTGCAATATTTTTTAATAGTTTGGTCAATATTTGAATGAGTTTTGTTTAAATTGCGACGTTTTGATATAATTTAAGCAATTTTCTTTTAAAAAATGGTAAAAGTTGATATGATTTTAGCGACTATTGATCAATATTTACATGATGTTGGCTCAAATCGTAATAATTTTGAATAAATTTAAGCAATTTTCTTTAAAGTAAATTATTGGAACGTTTTAAATTATAATTTATATGAATTTTGCTAAATATGGACAATTTTCGTGAAAATATTTGATTATTTTTTTACATTTAAATAATTTAGTTTTAAATTTTGTCATTAATTTTTTAACCATTTTCGTCAAAATTTGAACAATTTTGGTATACATATTTATTTATTTACAATATATATTTTTTCATTTACGAAGTAAAAATGGAGGTGTGGTCACCACACGACTTTTATTTACGAATATAAAAAGTTTTCGATACTTTTAATAAAAACAACTATATTTTATTAATTATCAGCCAATTAGGTTTGGTGAAACTACATTTTGTTTCAAAATGTATGTTGGCAATAACTCCGATACTAATATCCGTCACTTTTGAATAATATATAACCTATTTTATTAATTATCAGCTGATTATATTGACAGTAAGTCTCTGCCACCCAATGGGCATAAATTCAAAATACGTTGCTTAGCTAAAAACAAGGATGAGTTCTTAAAATGTTATACATATTTTGAAAAAGTGATATGTACAAAATTTATTGCAAATTTAATTCTAGCCACTTTTGTACTTTGTTGTTTATGTTTTTTCCATAAACTTCATAGCTTTTGAAATATTTGCAAAAAAACGAAAAACCTAACCAATAAACTACTACTTACGGTTGGTGGATTTCACCCGTAAGTCACTTGGACCTCCTAATTTTTGTTGAAAGCTTAAATATGAAATTTAAGACCGATCATTTTAGCAGTTTGGGCTATAGAAAGGACAGACAGACACCACTTCGAAATAAACCTTTTCTGAATGACGGGAGTCCAATACGGATATTTCCGCAAAAATCTCGATTTCGAAACTGTTCGCGATTACTATACTTTCTTTAATTTCTTAAATGAAAGTAAAAAAAAGTTCTGTAATCGCGAAAATTTTCGAAATCGAGAATTTTGCGGAAATATCAGTTTTCGACTTCCCTCATTCAGAAAAATTTATTTTCGAAGTAGTATCTGCGCTCTACAGCTCAGACGGCTAAATTTATCGGGCTGGAAATTCTTATTTAAACTTTTAAGAACCATGGGAGATCCCAGTCTGAAATCACCAACCGGAAGTTTAGTCTTTCATTTTTTTACAAATATTTCAAAAACTATTAAGAGTTTATGAAAAACATAGGAGTACAAAAGTGTTCAAATTTGTCATTCATGTTCATTGTCAAGCAACATTTGATTAAATTTGTTGCCATCAAGTAGCAGAGACATATTGTCCTTATATTCAGTTGACAATTAATGAAATAAAGTTATATAACTTTCAAAAGTTATTACCAACATACATTTCAACAGAATAAAGTTGCGGAGACATACTGCCAATTTAATTTGCTGATTATTATTGTATTATAGTTATGTTTGTATTAAAAGTAACTGGTATGTTTTAAATTCGTAAATGAATTTGACCACACCTCCATTATTTTAATAAATTTTGGGCGATTTTTGTCTAAATATAGCAATTAGGTTAAAATTAATACGGAAATATTTTATAAGAGTTTGGTCAATATTTAAATGATTTTTGTTTAAATTGCGATGTTTTGATCAAATTTTAGCAATTTACTTCAAAATGGTAAAAGTTGATTTAATTTTGATGACTTTTGGTCAATATTTACATGATTTAAGTTCAAATTGTAATGATTTTGAATGAATTTAAGCAATTTTCTTTAAAGTAAATTATTAGAACGTTTTACATTATAATTCATATAGATTTTGCCAAATATGGACAATTTTTGTGAAAATATTTGATTTTTTTAAATTTAAATAATTTTGTTTTAAACTTTGGCATATATATAAATGATCTTGTTTAAATTAACCCAATTTACGTTGAAATTGATATGAATTTCGTCAACTTTGGCCATTTTCGTCGAAATTTGAACAAATTTGGTATACATTACAATGTTTTTTCATTTACGAAGTAAAAAATGGAAGTGTAGTTACCACACGACTTTCATTTACATATCCAATACTTTTAATAAAAACATAACTATATTTTATTAAATATTAGCCAATTAGGTTGGCTGTATGTTTCTGCAACTACATTTTGTTACGAAATGTATGTTGGCATAACTACGATACTGATATGTGTCACATTTAAATAATATATAACCTATTTCATTAATTGTCAGCTAATTATAATGACAGTAAGTCTCTGCTACCTTATAAGCATAAATTTAACAAACGTTCCTTAGCAACGAACAAGGATGAGTTCTTAAAATGTTAAATTTTGAAAAAGTGATATGAAAATAATTTATTGTAAATTTATAACCACTTTTGTACTTTTATGTTTTTTTCCATAAACTTGATAGTTTTTTAAAATATTTGCTAAAAACCGAAAACCTAACCAATAAACTGTCACTTGGTGGATTTCAGCCGAAAGTCACTGGGACCTCCCAATTTTTGTTAAAAGTTTAAATATGAAATTTCAGGTCGATAGTTTAGCCGTTTGATCTACGCACAGACACCACTTCGAAATCAACCTTTTCTGAATGAGGGAGTCCAATACGGATATTTCCTATAAAATTTTGATTTCGAAACTTTTCGCGATTACTATACTTTTTTTACTTCTTAAATGAAAGTAAAAAAAGTTCTGTAATCGTGATAATTTTCGAAATCGAGATTTATGCGGAAATATCCGTTTTCGAAGTAGTGTCTGCTCTCTACAGCTCGGACTCAATTGATCGGCCTGGAAATTCTTTTTTAAACTTTTAAGAAAATTGGGCGATCCCACTGCCTTTTGGCTGAAATCCACCAACCGGAAGATTTTTAGTTTTTTACAAATATCAAGTTAATGGAAAAAAACACAAAAGTTTTATAGCATTAAATTTGCAACAACTTTGTTTTTATCATTTTTTCAAAATTTATTATTTTAAGAAGTCATTCTTGTTTGTTGTCAATCAACATTTTATTGAATTTATTGCCATTAAGTAGCAGAGACATACTGTTCTTATAATCAGCAAACAAATGAAATAAGGTTATATAACAAAAGTGACGAATGTCACTATCGGAGTAATTACCAACATACAATTCAACAAAATGAAGTTGCAGAGACATAGTGCCAATTTAATTTGCTGGTAAATAATGAAATATAGTTATGTTTCTATTAAAAGTAGATATGTTTTAAATTCATAAATGAATTTGACCACACCTCCATTATTTTAATGAATTTAGGCGATTTTTGTACTAATTATAGCGATTAGGTTAAAATTTATATGGAATTACAATATTTTATAAAAATTTGGTCAATATTTGAATGAGTTTTTTTTAAAAATAGTAAAAATAGATATAAATTTGGTAGGTTTTAGTCAATATTTAGATGATTTTTGATTAAATCGTAATGAATTTGAATAAATTTAGGCAATTTTTTTTTATAATTTAGACAATTTTCGTGATTTTTTTGTTTGAATTGATATTTTTAATCAAATTTAAGCAATTTTCTTCGAAAAAGGTAAATTTGTTGAAATTTTGATAGTTGTTAATTTCTCTTTTATGATAATTTTTGAACATAAAAATTGTATCCAAAATAATTAATTATTAAGACGCAACAATTTTGCGTCCCTGAACAGAAAGTTTAAAAACTATTTTAATACTACTTTGTTGAATCTACAAAAACTATTCATGTTGAAACAGATCCTTCTTTCGACAAAATAGTAGTATTTGGCCCCTCATAAAAAATAGTACTGGTTCTCATTTTTTAATCTAGTTTTTAAATTTGGTTTTGATTAAATGATTTTTATAAATAAAAATTTGTTCTAAATTTATATTTTTTTGTTTTAGGTATATTAGCTGGTCATGACAATCGTGTAAGTTGTCTAGGAGTAACTGAAAATGGCATGGCCGTTGGTACAGGTTCGTGGGACAGTTTCTTGCGCATATGGAACTAGACAGTGTTGCCAAACTACACACACATACAAATAAAAACAATAAAACAAAAAAAATATTGTAACTCTGTACATCACATGCGTGATCGAAACAGTCGTCTACGTTTATCAAAAAAATGCAAAATCAAGCATTTGTTTGTTTTTTTTTTATTATATTACTTGAATTAATTTTAATCGATAGTGTCATATTTTATCCTAGCTTCCATCTATTCCTACTATTTTTTAGTCTTTATTTTGTTTTTTTTTCCTATGTTTTGCTTTTGTTTTTATAAATATAAAAAATGGTTTTATTCCCTTTCTCTTTTTAGTTTTTAAGGTATTTGTTAACAGTAATTTTGTGATTAAATCCAAAAGTTTTCGCTTATGTATTTATTATTATTATTATAAGTATCTGTCAAATAAATGTATTTTTAGTGTATTTTTTGTTTACTTTTATTTTAATTGTTAACAAATACTGGTCTTTATTTAATACCGCTGTGTGGTGTACAAGAGATATAGAACATAAAAAAATTATTTGTCATTTTATTAAAAAAAAAAAGAACGTAACATTTTATCAAAATAAAAATAAATCCAGTAATTGTTTAAATTACAAACAATTGTCTAGTTAAAGATGCTAATAAGTACAAAGGAGACCAATTTTCCAATTTTAGTACAACGTACTTTCTCTCACCACGTCTTTTCTCCACGTTTCATACAAACTGATTCAGTAAAATTAAAATGTAACAACAGTCAAGTTGACATGTAAAATAAAATGTCAAGGTAATTTGACAAAAATGGTTTGGTAAATGATGAGAAGGGACGATAAATTATTACTTTTAAAACGGATTTAAAACGTAAATGGCATTAACTAGTCTTTTATCAAAAAAAAAACCAAAAATAAAAACTTAAAATTAGGTGCCATAAGCCTCGGAATGAATGATTGCGCCACTGGAACCAAAATTAAATAGGAAAACATCTGTAATAAAGTGTGGCGCACAATTAATTGATCAAACTGCCTCAGCAGTGCTCCAAAATTATCTTTCCTTTGTAAAAATTTAAAAATAAAGAAATTAATTAACTCGCTCTGAAAAAAGAAAGTATGCTAGAACCTTTGGTTTATTCGCATAGCATCATTCGATTAGAACAATTTTTTCATTTAATTCGACACATTTACATTTTGTGTACATAAAACTCTTTCTGTTGTCAAGTCAAATAAATACATGACACTTTGCGCATTTACAACAATAAATAAATCGATAATTTGAAAAAAACCAAAACTAAAAATAGAAAATTTATGATATAATAATAGCTTCGCTTTATCGGTCGTGTGAAAGATGCGTTTTTTCCTATTAAACGAAAGATGAAAAACAACTTTTATCACAAGCGAATGAAAAAGAAAAGACAAAAAAACAAAAAACACGTGACACGTTTCTTTGGTAGTCTTAAAGTAAGGTGCGCATGTATTTTTTGTTTTTTCATTTATTTTCTTTTTTTCTAAAGCACATCATAATAAAACCGCCAACGCGCTTTTGCACAAAGTTTTCGTGACGGTTGCTTCTTGCCATTTCGCACTTGCCCAAACGGGAAGCTGCGATCGTTGTGTAAAACCGTTGGTGCTACAACCTAGTTATAATTTTAATTTATTATATAAAAGAAAATTACCAAAAATGTGGCATGTGTGAGTGTGATAGGTCTAATTTCGTGCGTAAATGTTTTCATTTTCGAGTCTAAAAGCACAAAAAGCGCGTCGGATCTTACAGATGTCCTATTTATCCATGAAAAATTTAAATTTTTATTTCCCGAAATATGCAATAACATTGCATATTTTCGGTTTTTTTCAAAGGGCTCATAAGTTTTTCATGGCTCTCTATGACCCAGTCTGAATTTCGGATATACGAAATTATCCGACTGACTGATCCGCGAGATCAGATGAAATCGCTCTTTGGCCTGGCTCCTAACGTTCGAAACGGATCCCGTCTCCTTCATAACCGGACATAATTCGAACGCTAGTATTTTGTATGCATGTGTAACTTTTTATAAATAATCTATCGCGTGAAGGAAGTTTTTTCGGGCACAAACAAAAAAATATCCACAACTGTCCAACTATTTCGTTTAAACTTTCTCGCTCCCTTTTTATATGCTATACCTATAAATATCTGTACGAGCAGTAACTTAATTCATTTCTTTGATGGATGTTTCAAAATGAAAATCCGTTTATTTAGTAAGCACACACACGACACACACAAGACACAATTTTCATTTTCTATAATCATTTTATAAATATATCTAAAAAATACAAAAAAAAAAAATGAATTGATACTATTGTGTTGTTTTTTTCTCTCGGTTCGCTCAGGGCCGAACAAAAACCACTCCGTTATACATTTAATGAAAGTGTAAACCAAAAAATAAAAAATATTGTAGTCATAGATAATATCGTCATTTTTTTAACGTTTAAATGCGTTGTATGGTTGTATGAATTACTATAGCAAAACATGTATGTTATATTGTAATGTATCTAATAAAAATAATAATAATAAAAAATAGACCACATTAACCTAACATTACCTTAATTTTCTCTCTTTTTTTAAGAAGATTGGACAAGAAACTACTAGGTACATCACTAGTTTATTGAAAAATAATAATTTTAATCTTTTTTCTTTT
>JARJDX010064804.1:0-15444 GCA_030264735.1 Gymnusa sp. GC000175 | reverse complement strand
TCGCAGAATCAGGAATCTTTTGTGCGAATGCTTAATGAACCTGCGCCGAGCACTGGAGGAGCCGCTAATCCCACTTTACCTGGAATACCCGCCACTGGTAAATTTATGCGCATACCTGAAACGTAAATTGACGTAACTGGCATGTTGCACATAGTCAGATCAACTTGCTATTTTTATTCATCAACACAATCAGGCGTACAAAACGAAATGAACTATTCTACATTCATTTTTAACTCGGAGCGCGCGTTAACCAACATTCGTAAACAGCGATAATGTTAGTTAGTCGACATTTTTGCATTTAAAGTTCTTTGGATGGTTATAAAATAAACTGAATCCGCCGAGTACGCTCACTACCGAACGACCAATCGAGATGTTCACGAGCGGATCACGCGTTGAACATTGTTTACGCGCGTTCCGTATTGAAGTTGAATGAAGTATAGTGGAATGATTTCTCATTTGCTTCAGATTAAAGGAGCTTTTTAACTCGTTTAGGAGATACGTGTAAAATACTGGAAAATATTCCATACAGTTGGTCAGAAAAATAGTTTCGACTTTTGAAAATTTTCAAATCGCTCATTTTTACATATTTTATAAAAAAAAGCATGCTGATCACGATTCTGCAATCCGTTTTTTAATTTAGATCCTAGTTTTCTAGAAATTTGCATCCAAAGTTTGAAAATTTTAAAAAGCAATTTTCAAAACGCACTTGAGCACCGATTACCAGCTAATTAAAAACTTTAAAAATATCCTGCCAGGTTTATTTTGTACCCAAAACAATTGCCTACAACCTCCCTTAACGCAATTTAAAATCGGTCAACTCGTTTAGGAGCTACGTGCAAAATACTGAAAAAAAAATTCCATGCATTTGGTCAGAAAAATATTTTCAAATTTCGAAATCGGCGTTAATCTACCGGAAACCGTCATTTTTAATTGGGAAACGTTGATGCTCCATTATCTATTGGAAAAAATCTTCAAAACTAGTTTTAAAAGTGCCCAAAAACAAAAACAAAATTTGAAAACCACTAAAAAACCCTTAATTTACAAAAAATCTCTCATAAAGTTTTCTTCACATTAATTATGATTTATGATAGCAATAAAATTTGAGAGCGTAACATGTATTACAGCTTGACAAATTCACTGTGGCATGTGAAATGCGCTACAGAATACTGTCAAAGTTAAAAAAGTAGGAAAGAGATGGCGACGCTGCTTAATATAGTTGTCCCTATTGTGGGAAATACTTGTGCGCATCCATGCCCCAGGTGCCACAATGAACTTGGCTGTACAACACAAAGCCCTTTCTTAGAACCATTAATTCGTTATAAATTAATTTTTAGTGCCGCTATTATTATTAAGTTTTAGAAATAATTTTTATTTTAAATTTTCAGTTTCCACTTTTAAAACGGAATTTTTTATAAGCGGAATAGCGCCTTTGGATCAACAACTAGTTTTGTTAGGTTTTCCTAAAGAAACCGACGAGGACAATAAGTCGTTGCGTCCACAATTATACATAGTTGAATATAGAGATAACGATTACACAGAAATTTGCACCGACAGTCTCTCTCTGCGCGGGTATAAAGAATATGGGGTGAACGATTATCATTTGGATGTGTTAATTGAAGAAAATAGATTTTTCATTGTTGCTCCTAAAGATATTGTGATAGCTAGTCCTTACGATTTAGATGATAGAATTCAGTGGCTTATACAACATAGGTAAGTTAAATTATACTAAGAACACCCACAATTTACAGGTACAGCTTGCCCATTATAAATTGGCGTGTGAAATACGTAGAAGGCTGACGTTATGTTTTACATATTTTCTTAGAATCAATGCATCAAACATTATAACAATAAAATCACGCCAATTGTTAGTTAACGAAATAGTTAACAACACGTTAAGCAAGCGGGTGTAATAGATCAGTGATTGACCCCTTACGACAGCTTTACGGACACCACGGGTTAAAAACCATAATGTAGTTGATGATAAGAGATAAAATAAAAATACGTAATCCGGGATTTTATGACTAGGTGTTACACACTTACAAACAAATTGAATCAGAATTGTTTATTTTTAGTAAGTTTGAAGAAGCCTTAGAAGCCATAACGCAATCGGATAGTAGAGAAAACAAAAAGTTTACTCTAGTTAACGTAGGCGTGGCCTATTTGGATTATTTGCTCAGTCGAAATATGTACGACATGGCGGGGAAACTTTGTTTTAAAATTTTTGGAAAAAACAAAACGCTGTGGCAGGAGGAAATATTTAAATTCGCCAGCGTACATCAGCTCAGGTAATTTTTTTTACTATGCAAAATTATCGCTGGCGTGGAATTTGAACTCATAATGGTTTGCGTCTCAGCTCTGCAGTCAGCTACGAAGCCACAACTCGCCCCATTAATCAACTTTCAAAAATAATTTTATTTTTTGTTATCGTATGATTTTATTGTAGATCCGTCAGTCCATACATTCCACGCTCTTTTGATTGTATGCTAGACAAACATATTTACGAAATGGTGCTGTACGAATACCTCAAAATGGATTCTCAGGTAAGTTTTTACATTTCAAAATGTCTATTCCTCGGAAATTGTCGTTATCTATCGGAAATTGTCGTTACCTAACGGAAGTTATCGTTTATCTATCGGAAGTTGTCGTTTATCTATCGGAAGTCGGAGTTTATCTATCGGAAGTTGTTGTTTATCTATCGGAAGTTGTCGTTTATCCATCGGAAGTTGTCGTTTATCTATCGGAAGTTGTCGTTTATCTATCGAAAGTTGTCGTTTATCCATCGGTAGTTGTCGTTTTTAAGCCGAGGCCTACAAGAACCCCATTATATTATTATTTGTTATTATAATCAACTTTTTGTCTTCATACGTAAATTAGGGTTGCCAACTTTTTTTCACAAACAAGAAATGTAAGTGTTTGGTTGGGTTGGGTTGCCAACTTTAAAAAAAAAAAAAGATTTCAATTTTTTTTTCTTTGAGATGATAGTTTATGGGTCTCAGCTTAAGTCGAAACCGTTTTATAGGAATTGGTCGTTTCTTAATCGTAAGTTGTCGTTTTTACGCCGAGAACTGTCAATATGTCGGAAATTGTCGTTTATGTAGCGGAAGTTGTCGTTCTCAAATCAGAACCGTCGTGGTTTTATAGAAATTTGTAGTTTCTCAATCGGAAGTTGTCGTTTTTATGCCGAGAACGCTCGCAATGTCGGAAATTGTCGTTGATCTACCGGAAACTGTCGTTTCCATGTCGGAAACAGTCGTTGTTTTCTCGCCTACTCAAAATCAGATAACCAGATTTGATCCACACTAACAAATGATTTTTATAAATATAAAAACAAGTGAAGCCTTAAAAAAACTATTTTTTATGCCATTTTAGGGTTTCTTAAAATTAATAAAAGAATGGAATCATCAATTGTACAACACAGCAGCTGTGATAAACGCAGTCTTGGAACACCTCCTCGTTAGCGAAACAAATAAGGAAATATATCTGGAAGTTTTAGCTCTCCTCTATAGCTATGATAAACAATATGATAAGAGCATAGCTATGTATCTTATGTAAGCGATTTAAGCCTAACTCCATCTGGCGGACAATTTGGTACTAAGCATCAAAACAGATGAAACGCCAAGAAGTCATGTACAGCTTGACCAGTATATTTTGGCATGTGAAAAAATATTTTAAATAAAATTTTGCATTATGTCAAGGGCGCAAAAATACTTTTTCAGCGACTGTACAGTACTTTGCTTCAAGATGACGCTCCCACTCCCATTTTCAAGTGGGAGATACTAGTGCGCACCTATAAGTTGTCAGCCAGCTAAACTTGGTCAAGCTGTAATTTAAGTGCTTATTGCTCTAATGCGTAGTACCAAATTGTCCGCCAGATGGACAAAAAAAATGTCGCAAAGTGTCGGTTTCAAATACAAAGTTGAAAAATTTCAGGTTAAAAAATAAAGATGTTTTTGCTCTAATACAAAAACAAAATTTATATTGCGTCGTGGAAGATATGATTGTTGATTTGATGAATTTAGACCAGGATAAAACGATTGCATTGCTCCTGGAAAAAAATCGAATTCCTTCGGAAGTGGTGATAAAAAAGTTGGCGGATCACGAACTTTTGCTCTACAAGGTTTGGAATTTATTTTTTTGGGCACCAATTACCGTGTTATTGTTGATTTGTTTCAGTATTTGCACGCTTATGATAAAGTGGATTCTAAAAAGCAGTACCACGGGATTTTGGTTAAACTCTACGCCATTTTTGATAGAGATAAGTTGATGCCGTTGCTTAAACGCTCCGATAATTATCCCATCCAGGAGGCGTTGGATATTTGCGAAAAGGCTAAATATTATCCTGAAATGGTCTTTTTGTTAGGTACAAAAAACATTTATTGGTTTTATTTGGTATCAGCAGTCAATATTTAAAATTTTTCAATTGAAACTCCAATTTTTATTGAAAATATACGTTCACAGCTTGCCAAGTTCACCGTGGCATCTAACTCAAGTATTTCCCACGTCAGAATTTGGCAAAAAACACGGCTGTTAAAAATTGGATGCAGTACAAATTTTTCTCAAATTTAGTCCTGTCAGCTTATTAGGCGGCGCAAGGATTTGAATTTTTTTTTATAATAATTTTTAATAATCACGACTTCCCCGCTACAGATCGTATATAACTATATAGGAAGATTTTATAAGAAAATTCCAACATCAAAATTTCGTAACGTGTTTTCTTGTTTTTTTTTTCAGGAAGAATTGGTGATACCAAGGAAGCCTTGGAATTAATCACAAAACAATTAAAGGATATGCAATACGCGATAACGTTCTGTCAGGAACAAAACGATCCTGATTTGTGGAACGATTTGATCAATCATTCGTTGGATAAACCTGAATTTATTACTTTTTTGTTACAAAGTTTGGGCACCTACATGGACCCAACAATTTTGGTACAAAAAATTGCTGGAAACATGCAAATTCCCGGATTGAAAAATTCTCTGGTCAAAATGCTCTGCACATATAATTTACAGGTAATTAGTTGGGTAAAACATTGGAATTACTATGTTTGTTGCCAACGTTTTGCTCGCCATTTCATGATTTAACCCTTTGACTGCTAAAGGCGTGTAACGTTTTTAATACATATTATTAAGGAAGCTCAAATGCACGCCTTTCAAAAAATTTTGCGCGTTTCGTCGAACAAAAATGGCGCAGTCGGTAGGATTGTTGAGATGAAAAACGAATCAAAATCTTTCAAATTTTTTTATGACCGTACATATAAAGAAATATATCAAAGCATACCAATACGTCTTAAGCGGTTAAAGGGTTAAGGATCAAATTCAAAATTTCGGCAATTTTACGAAACAAAACGCCCCATTAGATTATCACCCAATGTCTCGCTCGCCATTGCACAAGATGCATTCTCAACGCTATAAGTTTTCTTACAACATTCAAGGATATAATTCTCATTTAAAATCCAGTAGCGTATCCAAATACAGCTTGCCCAATTCACCGTGGCATGTGAAATGCGCGGAAAACTAACAAGGATAGAAAGGAAAGAGGGTGCGTCAATATGATTGTTCCCACTCTAACGTGTGCGCATCCATGAGTCAGATGCCACGGCGAACTTGGCATTGTAATTTAAAACATTGTGATTGTAAATTTTTTTTTTAGGTATCTGTGCAAGAGGGTTGTAAAAAAATCCTCGTCTCCGATTATTTTAATCTGCACAATAATTTGGTGAAAACGCAACAGAAAGGTCTTAAAGTGTCGGATGAGATGGTGTGTGGCGCGTGTCACAGAAAAATCTTACTGAAAGGTTTGTTTTTGTGCAAAATTCTTTTTACCAAATTCTACAGTGCATGAATATTTTTCAGATCTTTCCGGCAATAATTGTATCATAGTTTTCAACTGCAAACATTCGTTTCACGAGCATTGCCTTCCCGATACCACCAAGGTCACAAATTGTGGCATTTGTTATGAAACTACGACGAGTTACCACATTTCCTCAAACTGAAGTAAGTTACATAAATTATTTGATATGAAATCTTGTCTCTAAAGCTTTTTAAAATAGATGGGAATTAATTTTACCTATAGGCGGCGCTGCGATCAGTACAACAATGGCTGCGCAGCTGGTAATATTCACAGGTTATGACATAACCATAGTCTACCACTAGAGGGCGTTTTGTTTTAAATTCCCAATAATAAGTCCTTGACTAATGCCAAAATAAAATCTTTATATACTGCGTCAACTTGATGAAATTACCATATTACATCGATTATAAGACTCTAGTTTTTTATTTTATTTACGCGGCGCTGTATCCATGGCGCGTCTTATAATCTATGGTGTTTTACAATCGCAAAAATTTACTTTGAGGTAAAGATTAGCTCGAGGCCGCCGCTGCAGCACAGTTGGGTTGATATATATGACTCAATTATTTTTTAAAACAAAGATTATGACGCCATTGTTGGTTAAAATCCCGTCAAAAACAATTTACTATGATACTGCATTACACTTTTTTTAATATTTTGCTTACTTCTGGTTTGAAAAATAAGAGTGCGTCTTATATTCGGTGACGTCTTACAATCGATGCATAAACAATTTTAATTCTTTTCCGTGATATTTTTTTATTGAACGTGCTATAATGTACATGTGTTTATTCAAAATATTCGTTACGAGGTAAACATGATGATACGAAAGAGCCGAAAAAATCAAACGTAAAGTTCAAAATGTCGGGAGGACGCATTAATAAAATTGTGTTTACATAATCGGCTAAAATCTGCTTTAGTTCGGGATGATCTAACATGTATGACTTGTTCTTCAGCATGCTTATGCCCTGGAAAAGAATTATCAAAATATATGCCAAAATCTAGAACGAATGAATCTAAAAAAATGTTCTTGAAAACCTAATCTAAGCTTAAAATGTTCTTATCTGAGCTAAAAATTGTTCCTGTAAACCCAAAGCAAACTATAAAATGCTTATAAAACCAACATAACGTAATAAATGACTTTGTAAACCCAATTTAAGCTATAAAATGTGTTCATAAACCCAACATAACCTAATAAATATGCTTTTAAACCCCATTTAAGCTATAAATTGTCTTTATAAACCCAACTTAACCTAATAAATATCTGTATCAACCCAAGATAACGTAAAAATTTTCGTTTTAAACCCAATTCTAGGTAAGAAAAAGTCCTGTAAACCTAACTCTAAAAATGTCTTAAAAAATATTCTTGCAAGCTAAAAAGTGCCTTTACAAACCCAGTTTAACCTAAATTATGTCTCTGTTAACTACTTTCAAGCTAAAAAATTATCCTTGTAAACCTGATTCAAGCAAAAAATGTCTTTTATAACCTAAAAATTTTCCTTATATACCCAATTTAAGCTAAATAATGACCTTGTAAACCAAAATTCTTATTTTTAGACAAACCCGTTGATCCAAGTATTGAGACATCAACTGCATGTCGTTTTCCCAATAGTCCTGCAGCAAAACTTTCTCGCAACACGACGGTTTTTCATTGGTAATGTTTGCTTTCGGGTTCACGTGAAGAACATAATCGCAATCGTCCCATTCCTGCTTTACTATTTGACCTATAAAAACCCGTTTAATCAAATTAAAAAATGAAAATGATGAGATAACATAAATGTGCGCTCTAGCCTAGGTTGGCGTTTTCAAAAATAAACGAATAATTGACATCCTTGGTTGTTTGGTGTACGTTTGATGACTTTTATTTTTGTTGATTTTTAAAAAGTTCCTAATTTATAATTATGCGCGATCGTATTTTTGTTTTTGGTGATTTTATAAGGTTTACCAACACTCGCAAGGATTATGGTGACGTTTAGGTCACTTGAACCACTTAAACGCCCCTAGACGTTTAGGTCACTTGAACCACTTAAACTCCCCTAGACGTTTAGGTCACTTGAACCACTTAAACTCCCCTAGACGTTTAGGTCACTTGAACCACTTAAACGCCCCTAGGCGCGGCTTTGCACCGGCCCTGATATACCAAACTTTCATCAAATTTTAACACATTTTACGATTTTAATTAAAATTACACAAAAACAAATGCAATACCTTGAAGTGTCAAAACTGTAATGCATTGATGTATCAACCCGCATTCTTCAATAATAGTCCGTTTGATCTTGCAAATATCAATTTTTCTATGATTAACTTCGGCACTTTCAGGCCCAAAACATTCCTAAAATAATCAAAACTGAAGATCATCTTAAGCCGCGACTTGAATATTAAACAAATTAACGTACATAAATATTTCTGCACAAATCCCCATTTATGTAACACGTGGACAATTCGAATTTTCCAAAATAACGCTTTATGGCCAAATAGCGTTCCAAAATGATGCTAGCAGCTTCGGAAACGTAATCTTTAGCCTTCGCAATGCTATAAAGCTTCCTATCATCGCGACTTTCAATGGACGCTGTGTGCTTCAAATAATACCAACGTTTTTTCATCGCCGTGTATAACGATTTTTCATTTGGCAACTCTGGTTCATTAATAAACCTAAATTAAAGGTTAGGTTAGTTTATGACCAATCAGAAGCAAACATTTATTTATTCGGAATTTGATTTGTTAGATTAAGTTAGGTTATCAACACCAATCAAAAAACTTAATTTGAAGACTTCTGATTGGTTGGATTAAATTATCATTATTTAGGTTATAAACACCAATTTGAAACCAAATTTATCTATTTTTAGGCTTATGATTGCTTGTATTTAGGTTAGCTTATCTTAGCCAATCCCAAATTTAAATATTTAAAGACACGCGATTGGTTGGTTACGTTTTACGCACGGAGATGTATAATTAAGTCCTAATAATAAGTTTTCATTACTCTTTTCTTAATTCTTCCAGGGTGTGAAGATTTCTATCGACCCACGACGTGATGGAGGATCCGGCATTGACTCCATCAACATCAAATTGAGAAGCGACAGAGACCACCATCTTGCTATACCCGTAACAGTTTTGCACGCTTAACCGATCTTCATCAACTAACGGAGTTGGATTCTCAACATCACTGCCGCCGATTGTGTGATCCGTCAAACCTTCCTCGTCCAAAAACTTCATCAATTTAATTTCATACTCCTCCATCTGCCGCTCCATCGGTTGGCTACCCTCAGCTTTCTGCACGTTGATGCAAATTCCTCCAACTGGATTGGGCTCTGGATTTTCCACGCCCGCTTCCAACTTGCTTATTATCAAAGTCTCGCGAAACGTTAACGCGTCGTACATTTTATCATCTAATCAAATTATTTTACGTTTATTTTTAGTGACGAACATTATGTAACATACTGTATAAACAAAGCAAATTATTTATTCATATTTAAGCATTTTTATATATTTATAAGACGTTTTTGTTAATTTAATAGCTTGTACATAATTTTTTGTACATCTGATTAACCTGTGGGCGGGGCAACGATCAATCTAACAATGGCCGCGTAACCGGTAGGTTGGTTCATGTCCATGCTATATACTCTTAGGCCCGTTTGCATAAAGTGTGATCTGAACCTATTCAGAGCTAAAGCCCTTAATCATGGCGGAAAAAATTAATTTAAATCGTCAGTAGTTAACAATTTGCCGCTCTTTTAAAGTTAATTCCCAAAAATTTCAAATCATGTTTCCGCTATAGGTATATTTGTGATTTCCGCGGAATAAAAACGTTTCTGATGGGTTAAACAAATATTTAATTTTTAGGTTAATCAGTAGAACAAAGAATTAAGTCCCAGTTTTAATTTCCGTTGTATCATACGTAATATATTGTAATAAAAAGCATTACCTATCTCAAAATCGTTGATAATTTTTAACAAGTTGAACATGTCATATTGATTGTGTGATCTACACTTCTCATCGTACGTTTCTTTCAACTCAATATTGTGATCTGTTCTTTTCAAAATCTCTTCCAAAATTTCCTGGGTCGTCAGCAAACCGGAAAGTGACTGGGTGGCTTCTTCACCCTCCGTTGCCCGCTTTATTAACTCTTCCGTAATTTCGTTGATAAATTCTTCAACTGGGGGCAATTCTTCGTCCATTTTTCTTTCAAATTAATTTTAATTTAAATAACACACAAATTTGAAGTTTATATAACAAAATGCATTGCAGCGCTATCTTTTATATAATTGGTGAACTGTCAAAGTCATGATCAAGCGCCACAAAGTTTATAAATAACAATCCACTTATAGCCATATTTTCAAAATTCGAAGCGCCATGTAGCAAGTTTTCCGGCGGCGAATATTAATGTGTGGATAATCCCCACCCATCCCTAACTAAATCAGCCATGACGCATTTTTTTTCCAAAATTAAAACCCAAGAACAGTTGACCACTTTAAACAGTGATAATAAGGGCGGTGAAGACCAACCTGCTTCGAATCTTGTCAATCATAGTTAACAACAGACGATTAAAATTAAAATATTAATAATAATATAACCTCAAAACTTTGAAAATTATACAATGTGTGCGCATCAAATCGTATGACACCAGTTATTAACGTCGTATCTTGTGGGCAAATTTCGGAGTAATGTTGATTCCACTTTTCAATAAGCGGAGAATAGCGCTATAAGTAGTATGGTCTTAGGAATGATTTAAGATGACAACTGCCTCCATTTTTACTAATATAGTTTTAAATATATTGATGTTGTTAGGATTATATCTTTCGTTTGCGTAGTTGCAGCTGAAAGGGATCCTAACATAGCGGAAGAAGGAAGTAATTTAAATTTTACTTACATCGGCATCTTGTAGCTTACCTTAAAGCTTGAATTTTGATATAAACATGTGAATAAATCTAAACGGTGGAAGAACCATGACCAAGAACCATACCATTCCCACCCGAAATCACCAAATTTTAAAGACTATTCGCGTAATATTAAAGCACAAGAATTGTGCACACATTTACCACGAATAATTAATAGTTCATTTGAATCATTTGTTTGCTTATATTATAGTTCATTTATGCCTTTGCTAATAAATAAATTTACTCCCTAGAATTGTGTATTATAGGCAACAAATAAATTTAGTTTGCTAATAAATAACTTAAGTAAATTATCCCCTTGTCTTTCTGTTAAGTAAATTTTATTCTTCAAATAATTTGACAATTAAAAGCCACAAGTATAAGTTATAACACGGTAAAATTCTTTAACAATTTCTAACAGGTTTTTCATTCCGTATAATTTTTTCCTCTTTCACGTTTTTTATTCATAATTATAGGGAATACAAAATTTACTAAAAGTATTTTATTATCACTTTGAATAAACAATAATAGCGCCACCTGGTGACGGCTATGATGCAACAGCAAAAAACTATAATTATTTTCGAAAACTTGGATTTATTTCTTAAATAATTATTTAATTGATAGATTTGCTTTATAATAGGCAATTATTTTTATCCACTTTTTTATTCGGTCAATAAATGTATTCTATAAATAGTTATCCAATGATTTATTAATTGTTTATGAAATTGGGCATTAAAGTACTTAGAATAGGGACTTGAAGGTTCCGTTGGTGGCGCTGTTAACTCATCAATATGGCCGATGGGTACATTATATGAGTAGGCGCATTGTATTATTTTCGACATTTGTTGAAATTATAAACAATGTTAAGTATTCACGGAACGTTTTATTTATTTATTTTTAAGTTTATTATGTTTAATGTTCCTTTTGACGTGACATTTTTAACTATAGGACGTCAATTTTTAGTACACTAGAAATCCGCCAAGTGTCGCATGCTATTCTGTAAGTCCCAATCACTGAACTATACTTGTACTGGAATGCGCGCTCGGCCCACCGGCTCGAGCCGAGAGAGAGAGCGCAGCAAGGGACCTCTCTATCCTTGTATCCTACTCTTGATGAAGCAGCGTACGAAAAGGTCGGGACTAACCCTTGCGCGCAATCTCTCGGCTCGCTTCTTTTCTATGGCAGGAACGGCGAGTGCGCATTCCAATAAAAGTATAGTTCAGTGGTTCCAATAGACAAATAAGCGTTTCATATGAACTGTAATATAGATAGTAGTTCATTTGAAGCACTAGTTTGTCATAATATAGTTCATTTGAAGCACTTAGTTCTATTATCACTCATTAAAAAAATTTATTTAATATTTAAAAATACAATTTTGTGCAGAAGTGACTCAGGCACGAAAATGGAAAAACAAACAAAACATAACAACGTGGACGTAAAAGAGCTAAAGGCGACATTAGAAATGAACAAACATAGAATAGACATTTGTAGACTGTCTGAAACAAAAATGTAAGGTACATTTTTGAAATTTTTGTAAACCTTTAAGGATAATTAAAAATCATAAAAAAATTCTGCAAAAAACACAAATTTCGTTCTTGTTAAATAAAAAACACAATATCAAAAAACATTTATTAAGGCTTAAAATTTATTTAAATTAAAGAAAAAAAAAGGAAATTAGTTATAAAAGAAAAAAATACCTTCCATCATTCACGAAATTAATCCATACGAGTTTTCAATTCTTTTACTGTCAACTTATCCTTCTCTCTGAAACAAAAATGTTAACGTTGTTTATATAAACCAAAGTAACATCGCACTATAATATTTTTAATATGAAGCCAAATTTTGAGAACAAAATCTGATACGCCATCTGGTGGAAAAAATCTGAACTTGTCTTAAGAGTACTGTCTCTGACTGTATGCAGCGTCATAGCAAGGGTAGGGCTGGAGGTAGAACGGACATAAATTTAGCGCCCACCTCAATTTATGTAGAAAAAAGCAACTGCGTGGGGAAAAAGACTATTTCCATAAAACAATATGAAATCTGGTATATTGAAGTAAGGACCCAACACCCACCCACCCCTAAAATGGCAACAATTTTTCTCCAAAAATTATACCCCAAGAACTGTTGATGATTTTAAACGATAATAACAACTCTTAGGTAGGTACGCCCCACTTGAAAGTGGGAGTGGTAGCGCTATCTTGAAGCAAAGTACTGTACAGTCTCTGAAAAAGTATTTTTGCGCCCAAGGCCCGTGGCACAATGCAAAATTTGATAAAAAATATTTTTTCACATGCCAATATCAAGCTGTATTTTCGTAAAAATTCAAATAATTTTGGGTGTAATTGCAAATTCAGATAAATTTTAATTGAATTTGGTTAAAATTATTATAAATTTACCACAATTTGGTCAATTTTCATCAAAATTTAAGCGATTTCGGGTAAAATTGCGATGATTTATATCAGATTTTTGCAATTTTTTCTCATAATTTCAAGATTTGGTTATAATTAATGTTAAATTTGATCAATTTTTTTTAAATTTGTAATTTTCATAAAAAATTTTATGATTTTGGTAAAAATTGCGAACATTTCGGTAATATTTTAGCAATTTTGGTGAGATTTTATCAATTTTTGCCAGAGTTGTTAATTTTTGATAAAAATTAAATTAATTTTGGTTAAATCTGGGTGATTTTGGTTAAAATTTGAATAATTTCGACTAAAATTGTTATGAATTTAATCAAATTTGAGCAATTTTCTTCACAATTTAGTTAATTTTAATAAAAACTTTGACAATTTTGGTCAAATTTACGCGATTTTTGTTAAAATCTGAATGAATTTTTTAAATTACAATCATTTTTACCAACTTTTTGTCAAATTTAAGTAGTTCTTATTAGAATTTAAATATTTTGTAAGTTTAAAAGATTTTTTATTGAAATTGTAATATTTTTGGTAATGTTTATTTTAAAAATTTGTTTTATTTCTGCTAAACTTGTGAGATGATTTTGCTCACATTTCACGATTATTTCAATGATTTTTCTTAAAAATGCATTAGTTTTGTCCAAACTTTAGCGATTTGGGGCGCCCAGGAACACCCCAGCTAACGCCACTGACTGTTTGCTGACATTTATATATGCAAAATTAATGCAAGAGGTGATTAATTCTACAAATCTCGTAGAAATCCTTGTTTTTAAATGCCACTTGAAAAGGGATAGAAGTAGAATTAAAACAGTCAATTTAGAATTTAAGATTTCGCGACTCGAGTCGTTGTAAAAATTTTTTTTTTATGCGACTTAAACCCGAAAGTAAGAAAATTTACAGTACTTTTTCAAGATCGGCTGATTGAACACAAGTGCTGACACCTATCGGTACTTTTAATAGACTTATAGATAAATGTTAAACAAAACTCTTAAAATCTGTAACTCACATAATATAAACGGTGGCACCCCATCCAGAAATAGCATCCCTATCAAACGCATTAATTAAAGCTTGAGAAATAGTTTCAAACAAATCTTCAGGTCCTAATTTAGGCTCCCAAAGCGCTTCACACATTCCATACAATTGTGCGGAAGCAGTGCCTCCGACGACGAAATCTTCAGGCTCATTAGGACACCCAATCAAATCCATATTGCAGACGTACGGTTCAGAAGTTTTAGGATCCAAACCGGCTATAACCGGTTCAACAAAAAATGGACCGAAACGCTTCTCGTAGAGCATATTTGAAACCATCGAACTAAAAACTTTGGGACTCATGGTTCTATTTTCTTTCAGTTCGTATAAATTCTTTCTGAATCGTAATTTTTCCATAACTGTTTGTATGTCGGTGGCCAGGCCAGGGAGACCTACGTATAGATGTGTGCCCATTTCGAACACTTTGGGGAAATCCAGGGAGATGGTTTGGGCTTGTACACCGAAACGTTTGTCAGTGGCTATGGCCACGCATTTGTCGCCTTTCATTGCAACCATTGCGCCCCCATTGTATGATAAAATCGACTGAAAATAAATAAATAAATACCGCTTTGTCATGAAACTTAACCTCAAAATTAATTAGTTTTGATGAATTGTGTTGAATTAAATGCAAAAATTATGATTATTTTTATACTTACCATTGTAAGAGATGTTTAACACTTAATTAGTAATTCTCTGCGCGATATTTTGTGGTAAATTGTTCAAAATTACAATTTGTGATGATAATTTAAAGTTGCAATTCACACAATAACACATAGAGGTCACTTCAGGCAATTATTTGATGGCTTACCAACTGAACTATATTAAAAATGCAACTTACCGTAAAATTGAGATGGCGTCACTACGTTTTTCATTTACGAATTTGAAGCATATCCGTTAATTTTAATAGAAACATAACTATATTTCATTCATTATGAGCTAACCTGTAATGTAAGTTGCCAGCATTACAGGCAGAGATGTGGTTTAATAACAGCAGTGGTGTGAACAAGGATGCATATGATCAAGGTTGGTAGACCTACACATAGAGTAACTAAATTGGCGGCCAATAGCCTAAAGCTTGGTTCATGCACCGGCGATTTGCGATTTGCGGAAAGCGATTTTTGTTCTGATTGGTTGAATTTAAACGCAGTTTAGGCGGCAACTTAACACTAAGATCTTGCGATTATCGCAGAGCTTGAAATGATTTCAAGTTTTTGCGATTCCGCCGGTCATATTTTGTACTGCACATGCGTAAATATTTGTAAACATTAGCCATTGCCAACCACTCT
>JARJDX010064737.1:0-21496 GCA_030264735.1 Gymnusa sp. GC000175 | reverse complement strand
ACTAATATCACAACAAAGACGGTAAGAGTGTGAATGGCACTCACCGCCAAGACCAACACAAACAAGAAAAGTAAAAACTTAAAACTAAATATCACAAGGGCGACATAAATGTAAAAAGTTTATGCCGCCCCAAACCAACACAACGAAAAAATAAATAATAATAAATAAATTAAAATCTAAAACGGGGAATGGGGGTGTAAAAGGTCCCCATTACCCCAAAACAACGCAACGCCAAAAATAAATAATAAAATAAAAGGCAATAAGGGTGTAAAGGACCCTCATTGCCTTTAACAAGAACAAACGAAGATAATAAGTTAAGACAGCACGAAGACAAAACAACAAGTCACTGGTCCTCGTCCTGGTCCAGAGAAAAAGGGCCCTGATAGACTCTGCTCTGTTCGACAAAATATCCGCTACGTTTTCATGGAGCCCGTGGAGATCGCGAGATGCGGCGAACTCCACACATTCCTCTAAGATGTGTTTTACCGTTAATCTTTCTTCACATATTTGAAAGATCGCTGGCGCTTCGCCCACAAGCAGGTGCCACGACGTAAGATTGGTGTGCCCCACTCGAAGACGGGTGAGCACCACACCGTCCCCCCTCGTTAGGGTGACCACCGAAGGCCACGGAATAACGGTGGGCTTTACTTCTTTAAGTTTGTTGTTAGTAAAGCCATCCTATTTCCTCTGCCATGACGCTGCGTTTCACAAAACACTTAACATCATCGGGCCTTACTGGCAGAAAGTTGATTCCAGCACGAGACGCCGCAAGTTTGTATGCGACGTCCGCCGACTCATTTCCGCAGATACCGACGTGCCCAGGGGTCCACACGAACACTACCGCATTGCGGCATTTCTGCAGAGCACCCTGGACGAGTCGGACCAATGGATCGACAGTAAACATGTTAGAGATGCTTTGAATCGCACTCAGGGAATCGGAACACACGAGGAATGTCCCTTGATATTGAAAGGTATCAAGGTCGCGCAGGGCTTGCCATATGGCGTAAAGTTCTGCCGTGTGGACCATTGCAAGCGGGGATAGCGCCCAAGACATTGTTTTTTCGTAATGTCCATCACTTTTGTTGTATTCGTGTTTAGTTTAAATCCGTAATTGTGCCTATGGGTATTTAGTCTTTCTGTTAGGTCATTTTTATATTTTGCTATTACTAAAGTGCCATCCGCACAACGTTTAAAAAAGTGGAGATAGGTCTTACTCCTCGGTGTATCCTAATTTCTTTAGTTAGTTGTTTCTTTGCAGTCTGTTGCCAATACAAATTTGTTATTATTTAGATACCAAGGCTGTCTATATTTTTTGTTTTTAGTATTTGGTACAATTTTTCATAATTAACTGATTCGAAATCCTTTTTAAAGTTTAAAAAGCATACATATAGGTGTTAATTCAAGTGTATGCTTTGCAACAATACTAAACCACATTTACGCCATTTTTTAGGTATTACACATGTTTTGTATATAATATATCATTTCGTTACTGTTAGTGTTTCTATTGGTATTTGGTCCTGTCTGGGAGCTTTTCCTTTTTTGTTGGTTTTAATGGCATATTTGACTTTGTTATTTAAAATGTTTGGTCTTTTTCCCCTAATGTTTTTGTCCATCATACTTTGTGGTGTATCGTCTCGGAATAGTTCTTTTACCTACTGCGTCCACCTTTCTCCTTTCTCTTTGATATTCACTGTTATCCTTCTCCTTTTATCTTTTATTGGACTTGCTTGGTTTACTTTATTTTTTCCTGTTAACTCCTTGATTTTCTTATGAGTGTTGAAACTATTATATCTTTTTTGCCTCTCTTCAATTTTCTTACAATTATCTAGAATCCACATTATCTCTGCTTTTTTTATGATTCCTTTTATTTTCCAAATTAGTTCTACGTTTCTTGCTTCGTATTATTTTTTCTTTCCTTTTATTAAAAATTTCATTTTAATACACCTTTTCTTTTTGTTTCTCCTTTTCGGTTGTAGGCTGTATTTTCTAACTTTCATTATTATTCATGTTTCTTTATTGCCCCATTTATTCTAAATGTCGTCGGTTTCCTTACTTATTTCATGAATTTCTTTAGATTTAAGGTTAGGTTAGGTTGGGTTAGGTTACTACTGCTTTTATTTGTGTACTTTTGCCTTTTAAGCTCCTTATAACTATGCTTTTTGCACGGTCACCTTTATTCTTCGTATCTTTCTAATCCTAAGAACTGCTGCCATAGGATTGTGGTATGATTAGATAATTGGAAAAGTTTTTGTTGATGTTATAGTGTTCTTAACCCGGCTTTTGATTGCCTACTACAGTAAATTTTTTATAAGTATCCTATCCTATAAATGTCATTTTTGATAATTGTCATTATGTGTTAATTGTCATAAAATTTAAATTATAATTTCGATAACTGTTCTGTAACAATAGTACACGCGATTCAAGCTAAGCCATACGCCCTCTAGCGGGGAAGAGTGTACCACCCCATGGTGGATACTTTACTTTATTTATATGTGTTTACATATTTAAACGATACTTACCAATTCACCAAAAATAAGAAAACACCCAGAAAACGGTCCAGCCACACAAAAATAACATCGAGTTACTATTATTATAATCTGTCATAACCTTATTTTACCCACCATGTCCAATAAAATATGGCGGGAAAAATTAATTTAAATCGTTAATATTATATTGGTGATATATTTAGACAAACATCCAGTTCTATTTTTAAAGTAGACTTTTAAAATGATTCAATTAAATGTTTCCCAGATATGCAAAAAAAATAAATTTTATATAATCTTTAAAGCAATTATTTAAAAAAATATGAATTGTCTACCAATTTTGATAAGTGTCCAAAAAATTGGTTATATGTCTTATTTAAAAAAAATGATTTAGTCTGCAAGACACTTTTCGAAAATTTACCAAATTTTCTTATTTATTTGCATAGGCTTTTGCCAAGTGTAAGTCAACGCTTTGGCCGTTTAAACCTGATGTTTATTATTGTTAGTTCCTCGTGTTGACAGATGTCTCCCTCCGAACCATTAAAGTTTTCATTCTGCACCTTTTTCGATTGGAGGCATTGTTCTCGAGATATTCCGCTGGAAAGATTAAGAATAAGAATAAAAAATTTATTATTGCCATTAGATATAATCTTTACATAGGTCAGGTATATGAAAGTATGTCACATTAAATGTAACTATAAAAATGATTATAGAATTTTTATAGACAATAACAATGACTTACACAGACATATTAAAATCATTAAAATTATTTCCTAAAAACTCCTTAACACTATAAAATGACTTGAGAATTAGATATTTCTTTATCACAGATTTAAATTGATTGATGTTTAAGGATTTTACATACAGTGGCAACACGTTAAAAAAATTTATTGCAAAGTATCGTGTGCTGTTTTGTGATTTAGCAAGCCTACCCCGAACTATGCGAAAATCATCCCTATTTCTCGTGTTGTACAAGCCATATGTCAAGTGGGACTGACATAGAGAAAAATATGCGGTCCTTAGGACATCCGGAGATACAGATCTGGCCAAGCCACGTAATAAGAATATGCTACTGTTGAGTTTAGTAGCAACAGCCTCCCCATGCTCACCCCATTGCAACTCTGAGTCGAAATGCAACCCTAAAAACTTGATACTGGTAGTGGCTAACGGGTACTCATATTGTTTTAATGTAAAGTACATATTGACAGTTTTGTTTGCATTTAGGCTTAGTTTATTGCTCTTAAACCATTCGCAGGTCCCCATCTGTGTGTTTTGGTTGCTTAAAAGTACTTCATCCACGGACAATCCACTATTAGCTAATGTAATATCATCTACGAATAGAATAACACTAGCATCTTTAACACTGTGTGGAAAGTCATTGATATATACTAGGAATAGCAAGGGTCCAAGTATGGAACCCTTTGGTACTTCTAGTTTTATAGGGAGATCCGTAGAGGTAGCACCCTTAAGATTAACAATTTGTCTTCTATTTGATAAGTAGGAGCTAATAAACTTACAACTACTAGGATGGAAGTTATAAAAGTACAACTTGCGCAAAAGAATACAATATCGCCGAAACTGTTTACACTCAAAGACATGATGATCAAATGCCGTGGTAAATAAAGGGTTTGTATCTTAATCACCTCCGTTTCGCCGACGACATCGTCCTTATTAGTTCCAACCTTCAAGAACTCTTAAGCATACTAGAACATTTTAACGTAGCATTTAAGTCGATGGGTTTACATATAAATCCAAAAAAAAACAAAATCATAAGCCCGGAAATAATCCAACATCAAATGGATGGCGAATATATCGAGCAAGTCGACGAATACGTATACCTCGGTCACAACCTCAAGCTAGGTAAGGCAAATCAAACCGCAGAGATCACCCGGAGAGTACGACAAAGCTGGGCATCTTTCGGCAAACATAATTATATCCCCAATAACACAGACATCCCCCAAAGCCTTAAACGGAAAAAATATGACATGTGCATACTCCTTGTCAGTACATACGGTCTAGAAACTATGGCCTGGAAGGTTAAAAGCATTGACAAATTACGACTTTGTTAATGGGTCATGGAACGCGTTATGCTAGGCATAAGCCTAAACAATAAAGTTACTAAGGAAGAGATCAGAACACAAACGAAAGTAACTGATATAGCTGAGGAAACAGCCAAACTAAAATGGAGGTGGATCGGACATATGGGTAGGGCACCAAAGGATAATTCGACGTATAAAATATCACATTGGCGACGGGCCACATTGGAATCACTTTGCAGAAGATCGTAGGAAATAGAAACAATTAAAGGAGGTCTATATCCAGTAGTGGTAAATAAAGGCTAAAGAGAGAGAGAGAGAGAGATTTTTTATAACCTATACAAATTGTATTTTGTAACTGTACTCTTTGATTCCGTTGTATTCTTCACAACTTGTTTCGCACCTTATCACTTGATTTTGAATGAACTTGCGCTTACCATAAATTAATTTCTTAGCTAACATTCTTGGTTTTTTGACATTAGTATCAACATTAACTAGTTAAAGTCAAAATAAAATCAAATTTTTGGACTCAAAGATTCTAGTATTGTAAAGATTACCTAGGTGCTTTCAACATTAACGGATTTTGGACATTAGCGGTAACATATATGCTTTATTAAATTTGCATTAGTCTTCTAATAGTTTCTTAATTTTATCTTCGGGTTTTTGGTAAGCCAACCCCTTTTATTATGATCTAATAGCCTTTTTGCAAAAAATTAACAAATATTTTTTATATTATTTTAATTAAATCTGTTTAAATGCATTCAACAGAAATATATATTTTTTTAATTTAAATAAAATAAATTAATTATTCTTAACGTAGTGCACATTTATAAATATTGCAAAGTGTTTATTTAAATTATAATATGCATTGAAATATAAACATTATACAGTTTTTGTTATTGAATCATTTCCTGCATATAATAATTGAATTTACAAACAAAATGCAGCAAAATCTGTATTGTACGGACAATGCAATCAAAGAGACCCAATAGAGATATAAATTGTTAATGGAAGCTTTGTCGCTTGTTCAGTTTAATGTAACATAGAACAGATCAATTTAAAAAGCAATTATTTCATCGGTTGTATTTTATTTATGCCTTTGGGGAAACACATTTCATGCAAAAGGGAATGGGTTGAATTAAACCGTACATTATCTAATTAATAAATTTACATATAACCAATGAATAATAAAAATGTTGAAAACATTTTGACGCAGTATAAAATTAAATTTTATAAAAAGCCATTTTAGGAGTAAATAGGGGATGGCCATGAAATTTTAAATTAATTTAAAGCTTGTTTTTTATATACAATATTATTATTTGTTTCATATGTTAAAATTTAATAAATATTTTATTATTTAGAATATGTTAGTAAAATACGAGTATAACATATAAACCTGACCTGATACAATAATGTACATAAATAAGTCAATTTAAATCATTCTTAAAATTCATTAGAGTACTCTGTAAATTAACACTACAACCAATAATAATAGTAGGTGCTTGATAAGTTTATTAGTTACACATACATCCATGCATTTGGTTTTAGTATTCTAAATTCAAGAATTCTTGTAATTGGTCTTTCCATGTGGATAGAGAGTGAAAAAATCCGCTTGGTTTTTAAGACTTACAATTTTGAACTTCAAGCTCCTTTTACTGTGTTCTTTTACCATCAAAGCCTTTTAATGAAAAATTAACAACACCATATAAAGTTTCAGGTATTAAATATTTTAAATTATTTGTTTTTCTTTATTCCGACAGGTTCCTGCTTGTCTAGCCGGATGACTGGGTTGGTCGATTTCGATTCATAAGCAATGAACCAGTACATTATTTTATCAGGTCAGGTTTATATGGTAATAGTAATTACAAATATTTTCGAAATCGAGACATTTACGGAAATATGCATCCCCCTCATTCAATAAAAGTTGTTTTTGAAGTGGTGTCTGTCTGTCTGTGTGTCTCTACAGCCCAGATGGCTAAACTGGTCAATCTGGAAAGAAGTGGTAGTTTATTGGTTAGGTTTTTGGATTTTTTTGCAAATATTTTAAAAACCATCAAGTTAATGAAAAAAAAAACATAAAAGTGCAAAAGTGGTAAGAATTCAATTTGCAATAAATTTTTTTTACCTTTTCAAAATTTAACATTTTAAAAACTCATCCTTCTTAATATACACTAAAGACGATATTTCCGAAACGCCAATACTGATCAAAAATTTCCTCAACAAAAACTAAGGATTGTCTCTATAAAAAAGTCTTGTGGCTCGACGTTTCCTGGTCATTTACAGAGGGTCAAAAAAATTATTAAAAATGTCCAGTTTTTTTTAAAAAGAAAATGGTGCAAACTTCCTCACTCTTAGCTTTTGAGAACCAACCATGCCACAGTTATTCAGAATTTACGGCTAGATAGCCCCACAAAAGTTGTCTGTTTACGACTTAATTCGACGTTATCCGACAAACGGTACGGCGTTTAGATGCCCGTGAAATTAGGCATCGCGACGCTATATCTCAAGAACGGCGCCACCTAGTGGAGCGTGGAAAGCTGCAAAGCGCCTAAAATAATCACGGCGCTTAAAATTTCGTTTGTATCCTTTAATAATTATGGTTCAAAAGTTAAATTTTATAAGGTAAATTTTTTTTTCTTTTGTTGCAATTTCGAAGTGGAGGTGCCAAATTTCAAATTTTTTTCGACCCCAGAAATCGGCTGAACTAAAAAACTGTTCGCAGTAGCCTTTGTCTTTACCATATGCTGCGAACGGTATGGCATCGCTACGCTAATCTCGAGAACGGCGAACCTGGCGAAATGCTGCGGTTAAATGCATTAGATCGGGCACGCAGAAAAATTGAAAAATGTTCAGCCATTTTTTTTTAGGGGTCGAACAAAATAATTTTGGGAGGTGTTTGTGTTTAAAGGTAAAGAGCTGCGGTTTTTTCCGTCGTATTTTGAATAAGCTACAATTGCTAAAAATTATTATAATTATTTTAAGTTCATTAATGTTTGAAAACTTTTACAAAACCCAGAATAGGGGATGCACGCCACTATCTTGCGATTTTTTTAACTTATTTCTCTATAATTCGACGAACGCAAGTCGATTTTATTGAAAAATGCCCACCAAACTCAAAGACACCTTTATTTTCAACCCCCAAAAAAAACTATTCTTACTCCCCACAAAAACGATGTTTTTACAACAGTTCGTTACCACGACCAGAGTTTTTCTTGAATTTTTTTTCTCCTTAATCCTATGTTGCGCTTTTTAATTCTATTTCTTTTCATGTCCTCGCTTTTTTTCTACCAGTCTTATTTTGTTCGATAAAAAATAGAAGGTAAAATAATTTGCGGTAAGCTTGATATTCTTTAAAAGTAACAAATATCTGTATGTTATACTCTTTCTCGCACATGTCCTATCCCATATGACTCACTCTTTCGCACTCATTGCAATGTCTTTATTACGTCTGTTACGATAAGATTAATTTTATATAAAAAAATATAAAAATTACTTTTGGGACATGTATATCATTTATTGCTTGTGCTGTTACCCAAACCCAAAATATCCAGTGCCAGCCATGCTTCGCTCTTGGTATTAAGTCTTTCGTGTTCGTTTCTTTATTTGTTGTTGTAGTACGAAGAGGTTGTCTACACATGGTCTTTGTGCCACAACGTCACTTGTTTTTAATTTACTTCACCACTAGTTTCCTGTTGTTCTTTAATGTTTTTTAATAATCTACCGAAGTTACAGTATTGTACCCAGTTCTCTACAATTGGAGGAATCTTTTCGGCTTTCTCTTTATAGAAGGCTGCTAGTTGTGCTTCTTTCCATCATCCAGGTACTTGTGCTTTTGTTATTATATTATTAATTAGGGTAGTCTAGTGCTTTACTAGTTCTTGCCCACCATGTTTAATCAATTTAGTTTGAATGTCTCCTAGTCGTAGTGCTTTACCATTTTTTGGTAATTTACACTCCCTTCTGTGATATCGGAGGTCTACTCTTCGACATCTTTTTCTGGTTTGTGGCCTTCGTGGTTAACAAATTGCACTATAATATACCATAATAATTTCCGATAGTACTTAGCGAGGTCTTCCAGTGGTATAGAGTAAATTTTATTGGGGCTGTTATTGGATTCATCTTTCTAAGTAGTCGCCATACTTGATATCTCCCAATTCCAATTTTCTTGCATTTTTGTTCCCATCTATTGTCCTAATGTATTCTCCTGTACAGCTGTTGAGCATGACTCAGTTTATGTTTATATTTTTCCAAAGTTTCACAGACAAGTTTGTCTATTCCTTTTGTATTTTTCTCGTGTTGCTCTTCTACATTATTTTCTGGATTTAATTTTTCTAATTCTTGTTTTGGTCTGTGTTGCTACAGTGATGCTTTCGGACCATATAATGGTGTACTTATTAGAGGTTCTAATACCTGTTCTCGTTTTCTTCGTCACATTGTTGTTAACTTCGTGTATTTGATATCCTCTGTCCGTTTTCTAAAAAAAATGCAATAAATCAGTTAAATTATTTTTTTTGTTTGTGCCGACGCAAGTTTAAATCCTTCTTAGTCCGAGGCCTTGTATTGAAATTTTTAGTCGTTTTAGTTCTTGTTTGGTCCGAAGAAGATATTTTATTTTTCTTCTATCACTCCATGTCTGAGAGGCGTTCCCCTATCCGCACCTGGGGATGTGACCTCTAAGAGTACCAACTCCCACGAGGAAACAAATAAATATTAATATATAAATAAAACTAAAATAAAAAAGTCTTGCATTACTCACATTAAAATAATCTTTATAAACATAACCTTTTGAGTGTTGATAGATTCTTTTTTGTCTCATGGATTTAACCATATTTTTTTTTATTTTAAATTGTTTTGGACCACTGGGCAGCGTAAAAAAATTAGATAAAGCTTTAACAGATGTTTTTTTACAACAAGGTACTTTAAAAAAAATGGTACAATTTGATGTATTTGGCACTGTTTTATCCATATTGATTAAATTTATAATTCATATTTTCAATTATTTTAAATAATATTCCGTTCGTACGGAACCAAACACTTTGAATACAAGAAAACACTCGAAAACAGGAAAACAGCACAAACACGAGCTATGTGCATATGCGTAAGAACATATGACGTCACGACATACGGCGGCGCATAGTTTACTCGTTTTAACGCGTAATCAGAAAATGTTATTTAAAATAAAGATTTTAACTCTTTAATGGCTCCTCTACACTATGGCTCATTGTGGGACATCATGATGGTCACCATTATCATGGCCCATTATGATGGCCTGAGTGGACGCATCCACACAGTGGTCCATCTAGATGGACCATTTTAGATGTGCATATGCACATGCCACTTTAGCCACTGCGCAGCTTACTTGCGCATGCTGGCCTCCTTTGATGTGTGTAGTCGGACCGCTCTGAACGCCATTCATGGCCATCACCATCTCCATCATCCACTACTTGGGCCACTACAGGACATCTACCCCTCTACACAATGGTGATGGCTCTCAGTGGCTCAAGATGGGCCATAGTGTAGAGGGGCCATTAGGAAATTTTTTTTTAAACTTTTTTTTATGGCTATGAGCAGTATAAAGGTAATTTTAAATATTATTTAAAAATTATGCCTGCCCCTTTTTGTTTTAAATATAAATTGGAAAAAAATATATTATATAGGAGTAGAATTCACATTGAAATTGATGGACAATGTAATTTATTTCTGGAATAATTGAATTAGTATCAATTCGATGGCTGAAAAACGTCTTAAGAATGCGTTCATCATTTATTATGTCCTGTGAAAACGACGGATGTATTATAACTTATGTAGTTTTCTTTTAGAAAAGAAAACAATTTCCGATTGTGTACGAGCAATATTTTATATGCGAATATCTTTTTCAATCGGAATTCTGCTTGGAGATGAGGAATACAAAGTATTTTCAGATCATATTTCTGTTCTCCCTTTCATCTGCCATCTTCTTATTATGATCAATTTCAATGTTATCTATATTTTATTCCAGTTTTTGCAGTAAACACAGCTCATCGAAATGCTTTGACGATACCAGATGAAAGTATTTATTCAAGTAAATTCACATATTTCAAATATATGTTTTTCTTTACCCCATTTAAACACAAATAAAAGTTACTCCCAAATATTACATTTTAATTTCGCTTAAATATAAGGAAAAAGTTACTTGAATTTTATATTTATATAAAAAGCGCTAAAACGCCTTTTAACAAAATTGCTTTTTTATATTTCTCCAAATCGATTTCGTAAATAAAAATTGTAAATAAGCTATTTCTTCTGTAAGACGAAATTTCTATTCTGTAAGAAGTATTGTTCCAAATATTTCTCATCGTTTCTGACAATGTGACAATAACTTATATAGAACTTGTCACATCTTGATTTTAAAGCCTAATATAGGCAATATGTGATACGGTTTCTAAAATAAATCTACCAAATGAGGAAAATTCGCAAATTTGAAAGTTTGCAAGAAAGTAAATTAATTTTGTTACATATTGAAATGGTTATCAAAACATTGGCATATAAAGTTCTATCAACTTTTATGTGCAAAAATGCTGAGCTAAAATTTGTCTACTTCAACATTTGCTCCTTTTAACTTCTTTGACAAACTGATATCAGCAAATGTGCAATGTGAAACAAAATTGAATTATCCTTGATTGTAAGAAGATCGAAAACAATCTAATTTTGACTTGAATAAAACGTTGCAGAAAAAATATTATGTTATATTTTGTAATAGGTAATATTAAAAAGGTGAAAATTTTTGTAAATACATATGAGGCATTAAGTGTATTTTGTAAACAAAATGAAATGTAATTAAGGATTTTTTGTGTAAACAAAGTTTAGAAAATGGATTCACAAGGCGAGGGCTTTTATAAAAAGTGGCGCGCACAATAGTATAGCAGTAAAAAGAGGCAAGCGATGTAAAAAAAAGACGTGAAAGGACATTTATTAATTTATTTTCAGGGTACAATTTGAACGTCAACACGGTAATCATCAATCTTTAGGATCGTTTGTCTTTCGTCGCTGACCGGCCTCAGAATCGTGGTCTCCACGGTCCGTACGCTCAGCATTTTGACAAGTTTAGTTTTATTTGGTTTCTAGATAAAGCACTGCTACAGATTAATATTTTTGTCATTGAATAATGTAACCAATTTAAAGACTATTTATTCTTTGCAATAAAAATAAAATCTTTCATTTAAAATAAAATTATAAATAGGTTAAATGTAATAAATATTTTTTTGTTGATAAAGTTATTAATCAAAAGAGTTTACTGAAGAAGTCGAGTAGTCAGATTGTTTAAATTGATAGGTTTAAAATATGTTCAAAAAAATTATCGTTTCCAAACAAGGCTTAGAAACTCATAACTTAGGTATATTAATAATAAAAAGTGGAGGTTTGATCACCACACGACTTTCATTTACGAATTTTAAATATATTCGTTTCTTTTATTAGAAACATAACTATAATTCATTAATTATCAACCAATTAGATTGGCAGTACGTCTTTACAACTTAATTTTTCTTATGGAATGTATGTTGGCAATAACTTTGATGGGAATAAATTCAATAAAATATTGCTTAGCAACAAACAAGGACGAGTTCTTAAATTTTAAAAAAGTGATAAGAAAAAAATTTTATGCAAATTTAATTTTAACCACTTATGTTTTTTCTATAAAAGCAAAAAATTCTATATATTCTGGAATAACTTTAATTTCTTTAAGTCGACATAAGATGATTTACACGTCTCAAAGGCAGTTTTTTTATTATTAAAAAAAATTATTGTATAAAAAAAAGGCAAAAAGAAATTATGACAATGAGTGAGAAACAAATATTTATATGAAAAACGACATGTGCGAGAAAGAAGAAGATACAAATATTCAATATTTTCCAAAGAATTTTAAACGTATCGCGAATTTTTTTTATCGGACGAAATATAGGTGTTAGAAACAAACTGACTACATAGAAAGAAAGAGAATTAAAAGGCGCATAGTATGATTAAAGAAAAAAATTTAAAGAAAACTTTAGTCACGGTAAGGAAATGAAGGGAAAACTGTTGTAATAATTTCGTTTTTTGCGGGGTAAAAATAATTTTTTTTGTGTTTGAAAATAAAAACGTCTTCGGGCTGTGAGAGAATTTTTCGGTAAAACTAAGTTTCGTCGCCAGATTTAGGTGGAAGGCAGTGGCGTGCAACTCCTATTCTCGGTATTCTAAAAATTTGTGAAAAAGTTTAAAATATTATAACCGGCAAACGGGTACAAAAGAGGCTCCACTAACTTTGTTCACACGTTCTTTCTTCATTATATGCCAAAAGCTGCTCTCCGTAGCTCAAAAACTAAGAAAGTTATTCAAACCTCTCTGACCCCTCAAATCGACCCAAAAAATTATTCTTAATATTTTCGACCCCTAAATATTAAAAAAATGACTAAAATTTTGGACTGTCAATTTACCGACATGCCCGATCGTTGGCGCCGTTTTCGAAATATCTCGCCGCGTCGCTTTTCTTTAAATGCGTCGCGACGTCATACTATTCGTAGCACAGCACAGTTCTCGAAAATAAGCACTAAAACTTTTATAGGGCAATCAAATTGCGGTGTCATAAAACTTGTGGCAACGCCGGTTCTCGAAGCTAAGAGGAAAGAAATTTGCACCTTTTTCTTTTTGAAAAAACGGACATTTGTAATAATATTTTTGAGCCCCTGTATATGACCAAAAAATGTCGAACCATATACATTTTTATAGATCTATAGACTATCTTTAATTTTTGTTGAGAAAATTTATGAATTCGTGTTGGCGTGTCGGAAATATCGTCCTTAGTATAAATTAATTCACAAGGATGAGTTCTTAAAATGTTAAACTTTAAAAAAGTGATAAGAACAAAATTTGTTGCAAATTTAATTTTAACCACTTTTTTACTGATATTTTTCTCCATAAACTTGATAGTTTTTAAAATATATGCAAAAAGGCGAAAACCCTAACCAATAAACTACCACTTCCGGTTGGTAAGCTTTAGTCAAAAATCAGTAGGACCTCCTAATTTTTGTAAAAAGCTTAAATATGAATTTTCATGCTGGTCTATGCAGCCACCTGGGCTGTAGAGAGAATACAGACAGACAGAGAGACATACACTACTTCGAAAACAACTTTTTCTGAACGAGGGGGGTCGAAAACGGATTCAACGAAAACAAAAAAGAAACAAATGTGGATAAAACAAAAATTTTTAGACATTCTATGATTAAAAAAAGTAAAAACAAAAGAAACCTGATAAAATACAAAAAACTAAATAGAATCTAGAATTTAGACTTTCGCGACTGAGGTTGATGTAAGTTTTCTTACTTTCGGGTTTATGTCGCGTATTTTTATTGGTTGTTGCCAACGTTACGCTTATCATTGCAGGGAGCATTCTCAAGGCGAAAAAGTCCGATGACTTAAGACCTTGTTCGAGTGTGTATGCCTATATAGGACGAAGAGAATTAGTGGGGATGGGAATTTAATGATGAAAACAAATATTTCCAGGTATTGGAGATTTTGAAACCAAGTTCCCGATTCAAGCTGATATATACTATATTGTTACTTTGGTGAAAGTTAGGACAACGGTCGCCATATGTAGCCACGCCACGTTTGTTCTGTTTCCATGGAAACTAAAAGACAGAGGGTCCCATTCAACATAAAATAGAGAAGGAAATTTTTCATTTGCTAAATCTTTGAAAGAATACTTTTGCAACGTAACTTATAATAGTAAACCCGTTGAATTAGCGGAATAAAAATATAAAATATTGGCAACTTTATTTCCATAAATTTATTTCTAAAAACAATAATGCAATAAATAGTATATTATCTCCAAATAACCATCCTATGTTATCTTAACTACGTGTTTTATTTAGTTTTAGTAAGTGCGTAAGAGTTCACATGCATTGCATTGTAGTGACTGTGAATATACCATAGCAAAAATTTCGTTTTTATTACATGTGATTTGGGTTGCCTATTATGAACATATATGAATTCATATATTTACGCTTAACACAGCTGCGGTGTCCGAGTGGTTAAGGAGATGGACTTGAAATCCATTGGGCTCTGCCCGCACAGGTTCGAATCCTGTCCGCAGCGAAATTTTTTTTTATGTTATTAATTTATTAAAATAAATAATTTATTATAAATATTATTTTTTATATATTAGGAATATTAATAATTAGTAAATTTATTGAAGCGGGTTTAGATGCAAAGTTAGAACTCGATTATTTCCTGCACTATATTTACATTCCAAATGCCATTGGCTGCAATTATACCTGTTTTCCAAATTCGTATTCTACTTCCTCTTAATGCCTAAATCTTTTTTATAGGTGTTGTTACCGGATAGAGAGGTGATAACTGTTTCTTTGAAAAAGAGTGCTAATGCAGACGATGTATATGCTGCAGTGGTAAAACGAATTGCCATGAACAAAAATACGTCAAAATACTTTTACCTCTTTGAAATTGTTGAATATAATTTTGGTAAGCAATAAATGCAAAAAAACGATGAAAAACTTATATGAAAATATTTCATTTTAGAGCGTAAGCTACAACCAACGGAATATCCTCATAATTTATATATTCAAAATTATAGCACAGCAACAAGCACATGTTTATGTATACGTAAATGGTTATTTTCTATTCCGAAAGAATTATTACTAATGACGGATCCACAAGCTACTTCATATATTTTTTGGCAGGTAAATTTTCCATTTTCCTAAAATATATGGTAATAATATTTTAAAATCTGTAAGTCCAGCTGCTATTGGTGAATTTAATCTCTGCAGGTGGCGTTATTACACATTAAAAGTTGTTCGCCTAGGATAGTCGTGTACATTAAAGGCCTGCGAGGGTACAGTGTTCGTGTTCTGGAACCGCACTCGACCCATACCCTATAACCCGAATGTTTATCGTTTTTAAAATCAGCAACCGACCCACGAACCATTAGAAACCATACCGGCATTTGCGTACTCTGCGGGTATCCCACGTGTACCCGTGTACTACATGTCCCAAAGGTGGCAAGTTTATTAAAATCGGGAATAGCTGCTTTTCATACAAACATTGGGCCCATCCAGGGACTTAAAGCGCTGAAAATCAGAAACTCGCTGAACGCATAATTTGTATTAGGCACTAAGCGCTGTGCTTTCGCGATAGGCTTTTTGCAGCGGTAGAAATTTTCACATTTTGTTCGCTAAATGCACTCATTGGCGGCGTAGTCATAAGACTTCCATATGAATACAACGATGGTCTCCAGTCGAGAGTTAATTTACAATCTACCGCTAGAAAACGCCTCCTTTAAAGTTAATTCCTAATTGCGTATAGATATAAATAAAAATTGACACTTAAAACAACTAAAAGAATACATAATCTTTATAAATTCTAGGCTGTCGATGAAGTTAATAGAGGATGCATACATGCAGGTGAGCGTTTATATCAACTAAAAGCCCTTCAAGATCAAACTAGAGCGACGGAGTACCTCCGCTTAGCTCGGGAACTCTCAGGATATGGCGAAGTTGTTTTTCCTCACTGTGCGTGTGATTCAAGAAAAGGGGGTCATGTAGTCGTTGGGGTTGGAAGCTTAGGTTTAAAACTACATGCATGTCGAGAAGATGGAACTCTGGAAAGCCAAGTTGTAGAATTAACTTGGGATTCTGTTGCACAATGGGAAGTGGATGATGAAGCAATGGCATTTTCTCTAAAATATAATAGACAAGATAAGGCTCCTAGATGGGTCAAAATATTTACACCTTATGTAAGTTTTATAATTAATTAATGTTTATAGAGTGCCCCTTAATGCCAAATTACATGTCCATCAAATGACAAGATATGTGCATGTTAATTATCTATAGTATGACTGTACAAGCTTTAAAATTATATATTCTTAAGTCTAGTAACTAATCCTACCATTTCAAAACAATTTGTTTTGGATTTTCTCAGTGGATGGCGTGGTAGTCGTTTAACTAGTTATTGCAGTAGGAGGTATTATTTGTCATTGCATTTTATACCAAAATTCTCTCTAAAATGGTGCAAAGATCAACCGCATAACGTTCTCGAGAAAAAACCAGACGTCGTGGGTAGTTGTGTTTGTAATTTTGGAGTCTCCATTAATAATGATGTTACCCAAAGAGGTTAAGGCATTTTCGGGATACTCTGTAGATTTTAATTGTTTTTTTTTTACAGTATCTTTATCTTTTGGATTGTTTCGAGAGGATAATGGAAGAAAGCAAATGGGTAGATACAGGTGAAAGGTTAACAACAAACAATTAATGTCCCTTCATAGCCTCCTATACTTCTCACTATGTACGTAATTCATTAATATCATGATTCAAAATTGTTATATTGTATAGAAAATTATCCTGAATACTAAGTAACTTGTTATATAAGTAGCAATGCAGCACAAATTGCTATGTAAGATGTAACTTAATTGTTTTTGTGATAGTTTATTAGAAATTTGCAGAATATTCTTTAGTAGTAATTAATTTTATAGCTGGATCAAAGGTTCTATGGGCTCTTTAAATATTTTTTTTTTGTATATTTTATCTAATTTTAAGCTAAGCCCTAAAATTAATCCAGCAGAATGCTGCAAATTATTTATGAATACAAGGTATTATTATATGTCAAAAGATAAAATATATTTAGCTCTAATTATTTAGAGTTAGTACACTAGGAGTAATAAGATAAGTAATTTTGAGTCGTTATTTTTGCTCAAAATAGTATATTGCCTTCTTTCTTTTAAGTGCTTTATTTAATAGATCAATTATTTTGAAAAAAAATAATTCTTAAAAAAATGCAATATAACTAGTACAATCACTTCAATAATCTATCTAACATCTAATGAATTACACTGAATGTTAAATGATGATTTTCTTAAAAATTAACAGGGGCAAAGTGAAAAAATAAACTATAGTCTGTTTAAAAATTTGCAGCATGTACAACAAACAGGTGTACAGAGGCACATTTATTGAAGTTGGCACCAGTTCTGTATACTGAAATTCATTTAATTTACTACACTTATTAAAGTCCTATTATTTTCATTATTATAGTCATACCTAGAAATACGGGTATCTGCGCAGTTTTTTTATAAATCACAAAAATTTGCTTAAAGTGCATTGCAACTCCAAACTTTTTAGCAGGGACATAAATAAAAGAAATCTGGCTCGGATTATTCACCATCTGGCGGACAATTTGGTAATACATATCAAAGCAGATAAAATGTAATAAAGCACTCTTCAAATTACAATGCGTTTAAATCTGCTTTGATGCGTAGTACTAAATTATTTGGCACATGGAGAGCTCTTGGTTTAAATTATGAATACCACTAGCAGGGCCTTGCTTAGGTACTTGGCCGCTCCCGTGCACAATTTTTTCTGCCGCCCTTATATTAAGACACACATTAACGCAAAAAATGACACAAAAAGGATGAGAAAATAAAACAATATGGCAGTAAGGGATTTTCGCATAGGCCGGCTAGACACGACCCTCTTGTCTGATTCTTTAATGCCCAGTACCAAATGAAGAGCTCAAATAATGGAATAAAAGTTGATTACCAGTCTCTTGCTGCTACTCTGGTTGCATTTGCGGAATTCTACTAGGTCAGGATTTATGTTTATTCAAAACATAAGGATAAAAATCCTTATAAAATAATAATAAAAATTGGTAAATACAATCGGCTGTGAAACCAATGTCTGACAACTGAACTATAAAACTTGTGCAGTACAAACTTGATTTTTTATCAACCAGGTATATGACTATATTTTGTTACCTGATTTTGGTTGTGCTCTTCACAATTTTGAAACAATTATTTATTGAGGAAACAATTATAAGCGTTTGAAATGCTGCAGAGAAAAGAAAATGGCACATTAAGGTAATTTTTTACATGTTTCGAGCAAGTGTCTTTTAAATCGTAAAATAATTGATCTATTAACTATATTATCCTCAATAATAGAGTCTATTCTTATCATACATTTTATCCATAGTCACTGCCAATTGGTATATTATTCTCTTCATCTATTTTGTGAAATGGATTTATGCCTTCATTAAAATTGATTTAGTTTTATACATTTATAGATTAAAATATAAACATATCCTATTTACAAAAATGAATGCCATTTCATATTATGTTTATTGTATTAATATATTTTAATTATACTCCTAATTTATAAAGAAATAAATTATAGAGAAATAAATCTACATACATCATTTATATATTTAATCAAAAAATAATGATAACGCCTGAAATATATTTAATATAAGATGCATTTTATTAAATTTGAAAATGTTTATTGTGATATTTATCTTTTTTTTTAATATTAGCTTTATATTGTAAATTTATTTAATAATTTAAATAAAATTTTGTTCTTGTTATCTATTAGGTATAATTGTTAGTTACATGTAAATAAGTAAATTCTGTCCATATATTTTTTTTTATTAGAATATTCATGCAACCACTATTATAGGTAAATGTAATAGCATGTGGTGCTTTAGAAATGCAATATGTCTAGTTCAATTTTAATAAATATAAGTTAAATTTATAAACGTGACCATTTTTGTTTACGCCTTTCGATAACATCATAAAAATAAAATATAAAAGGTAAAATGTACAATTTTTCATGAATTAAAATTATATTTTATATGAATTAAAATGGTTTTCAGAGCTAAATTAGCTTACACTAAAATTGTATTTTTTCACTTGTGTTTACAAATGTTCCTTCTATAAGAATTTGTTATGTATTACATACTATAAAATTTATCTTGTAGAAATAATATGTGGCTGTTATGCACAAAATTCTAAAATAAATATATAAAATGGTTAATTTCTTCTCTTTCTATATATCAACATTGCATTTTGATTTGGGTCTTTTTTAATAATTTTTTATTTTACAGTTTCATGAGACCTTGCAGTTCAGTATGTGTTTTGGTAAAGTATAAATGATTGTTTTTTAGTTCAGCAAAAGGCTTCTTTTAGGTTTGTGATGTTTTATTGAAGGTTTCTATCAACATTGCAATTTTATTTTTGTAAGGGCTACACAACAATAATGCATTTAAAAGCCTGTACCAGGGTCTTTGCCATAAAGTACATCTTCAACTCTTCTTGTTGCTAAATCTTAAATTATCATTTTTTACTAGTAAGGATCTATGCGAAGTACAATTGATTATCTGCTGTAATTTTAATTGGTTGCTACAGTACGTAGAGTTATTTTTTATAGATTGCTTTACGCCTCTCCCCACCAACCGCTTTCTTCTGTAGGGATATATACTTATTAAATGTTTATTTAGAGGCGTTTTTCTAACCACACCATGTGGTCAAATTCATAGCCAACTAGATACATTTGCTCAGTCATCTCCGCCCTACTCTGCTAACTTTGGCAAGTCGGTAAAGACTGATAATATAAAGTTGATGGACGTCGTAAAATAGCTGTGGGCGGTGACCCAGAATGATAATTAGAACATATTATATTGATTTATTTTATTTTATTTTGTTATTCAATAAAAATGCCTTTTAAAACGCCTGATAATTATGAATCATCAACACTAGTTACTAATCCAAATACTATAGCAGTGTAAATCAGGCTTTTAGAATTATTGAATTCGAAACATTGACAATACGGAAATGTAACTTTGAAAAATGTTTGGGACATTTTCTGCATGATTAAAAATAAATTGTAGTAGAATATATTATTTTTTGATTGGAAACACTCAACGTTTCTAAAGTTTTTAAATTTAAGTCCAAAATATAAATAGTAGGTAATCAACAACTATTCTAATATTTTTGGTTGGTAAACATGAGTAGTTCATTTTGACTTTTCACAAGAAGCGCAGAATTTACGTGGATATTTATGTTTCGTTATTGATTATGTATGTATAAGGCAAACATGAAGAGTTTAATTTACGTTATAAGTTTATTATTATCGTTAAGTGTTGGACATGATATAAAAGGTTTTGATGATTCTGTTCTATACAGTCTAAATTGGCCAGGCGATAATCCAGATAATATAAATTTGGATGAAGAATACATAACAGTGATAAGTTCTCATCATGAAAAGTATAATTGCTACCTTCCAAATGTGCAACAAAAAGAAGTAAATACCGTTGAAAAATATGAGGGCCCAACTCCTCTAGAGCTTATATCACCTCTGTTTTTTGCTAAACTATCATGCTCTTACCGATTAGAAACTTATTGGACATATGAGGTATGTCATGGAAGATATATTAGGCAATACCACGAAGATAGAGAAGGGAAAGCAGTGAAAATGCAAGAATTTACCCTTGGGCGTTGGGAAAAGAGTCACCAGGAAAAAATGCTATCTGAAGCTAAAGAATCTGAATCTAATATCAAAGCTAATGATTTGCCAACAAAGAAAATTGATGGCAATAATTTGCCTTATTTTGAGTTGGTTATGGGCAACGGAACATTGTGTGATCTTAATAATAACAAACCTCGGCAAACGAATGTTATTTATGTGTGTTTTGCCCATGGAAAAAATGAGATTTACTCTTTAAAAGAAACATCAATTTGCCAATATGAGATCATTATCCTTACTCCTTTACTATGTGCACATCCTAAATACAAGCCCCATGAAACAGGTGAAAACAAAATTAATTGTGTCCCCACTGAGAATAGCCCAAACAAACCCTACAACTTGCTTAAAATGAAAGAAGACAGCCGAAAATTGCGAAGAACTTCAGACATTGAGCATATCCGTGTCGAATTTTTACCTTTGGAGGAAAAAATAGAAAAACCACTAGAAACACCTGTAGATACATCTTCTGTTGAGAGTTTCTTGTCAGGAAGAAATTGCCTAAATGGTGGTACCGGATGGTGGAAATACGAATTTTGTTATGGCAAATCTGTAGAACAATACCACATTGAAAAAGATGGAAGCAAAACATCCATTAATCTAGGTTTATTTAAAAAAGATAATCATTTAGAATGGATTGCAAAACATCCCCATAAACGTCCAAAACCAT
>JARJDX010064735.1:0-13999 GCA_030264735.1 Gymnusa sp. GC000175 | reverse complement strand
GCTTCACGTAGTTCTTCTATATTATTATAATTGAAATGATTTTCATATACTTTAGTTCTACATAAATAAAAATGAAGAGGCGTTAAGTCTGCTGTTCTGGCTGGCCACTGAACAGGAGTGTTTGTCACTATTATTAAAACAGTTATTTAAATATAAATTTTCTTACTTTCGGGTTTAAGTCGCGTATTTTTATTGGTTGTTGCCAACGTTTCGCCATTGTAGGGAGCATTCTCAAGGCGGAAAAGTCCGATGACTGTAGACCTTTTTCGAGTGTGTATGGATAAAAAACTATTAGTGGAGGTGGGAGTTTAATGATGAAAACACATATTTCCAGGTATTGGAGATTTCAAAACCATTTTCACGATTTAAGTTCGTTATTTAAATAAATAATATTTCTAACATTTTGCACTGGTGCGCCGCCATCTTGCTGGTATCGTATTTCAATATTTTGTGCCAAAGGTAAATCATCTGATAAATCTTCTAAAGATGTTTAAAGAATTTCCAAATATCCTTGCAAGTAAACGATTTCCCAAAATGTCACAAAAATATTAAAGCCAAGCCAAACCAATATGTGTGGATTTTACTGGGCTCAATGGTGTTCGTTTTGCCAATTAACCCACAGTTAGAAAAGAAGGTTTTGTCAGTGCATAAATAATTATTAATACTTTTGTTAAATTTGTTTATAAACTATCCGAAAAATACTGACCTACGGATATTATCATTTGGTCGCAAAGTTTGGGCACTGTGTAACTTATAGGGATAAAATTTGTGTTTTTTTCAAAATTCTTAATGCTTTAGACCTAGATACAGCTTGACCAAGTCTAGCTGGCTGACAACTTGAAGGTGCGCAAAGTACCTCTCACTTGAAAGTGGGAGTGGAAGCGCTATATTGTGGCAAAGTACTGTACAGTCTCTGAAAAAGTATTTTTGCGCCTAAGGTCCGTGACACAATGCAAAATTTGATAAAAAATCTTATTTAAAATATTTTTTTACATACCAATATATATTGGTCAAGCTGTATGTTAACTAGAGATGGTATTTTTTGACTCAAATGTTCGGATTTGCTGCCGCGCAATCCAATTTAATTCCTTATCTTCAACTGCCATTTAGGTTTAAATTGGTTTTTCCTAAACACCCATACTGTTGCATATTTAAATCTAATTTTCTAAATATTTTAATGTACGGTTGACTTTTTTTCTAAAAAGTTAGTTAGGTATGTTTGTGCAGTAAGCCGGGAGTTCTTGTAACACTTTATGTATGTACAAAATATATCATAATGTTGATTTATTGAAAAATTTGCCGCTTAAAATAATTTATAAAATAATTATCACAACTTTATATTACAATGCACAAATTCTAATTATTTATTCATGTTCTAACACAATATGACAGTTATTTGTGTAATAACAAATTTTATTTTATTGTGATTCGTGTCCACTTGATTTAAAATTAAAACAATTCATATTTCTTATAATTTTTTATTCTGACATAGATAAAAACCCATCTTTGAAAAGAGAAAAGAAAAGATCTATTTAATCAAGTAAAAATCAAATATGGCGTCTATTTTAAAAGGAAAATAAAAAAGTTGCTGTTAAATTAATTTTTCTAAAACTGCCTACTTGAATTTTATTTCGACAGCAGTTTTTGATTGCTTTATTGAATAAAATAAATTTTGTATGAAACTTTTTTCGTATCTTTTATAATTACGGAGAAATTTGACTTTTTATAAAATCGCGATTTTCAGTTTTTTTGAAATAATTTGTAAACTGTTTGGAATTTTGAAAATTTCTCAGCAGAATCTAAGTCATCACTGAAATCTACACAACATTGTCCATTTATGATACCCATGGTAAGCTACCCAATTTAGACCACCCTGTATTTATTAATAAGCATAAAACTAAATATTGTATAATTCGAAAAATTTTATTTCCATAAAAGGAAATATTAAAATAAAATATCAAACAAAGTAGGTAATAATTTACTATATTAATAATTATACTTAAATTAAAAAACAATTTTATTATAAGGGAACATAATGATGTATATATTAAAATAGTATTTAAATAACCTCTTATTAAACACTTATCGTATTACAAATATTCAATTGCAATAAAATTTTTAATTTACATAATAAGACTTCTTTGGTTATAATTCTAAAGCTATTACAATATTCAATTTAGAATAATGATAATTTCTAATGGGTAATTGCTTTACCTATAAAGCGCTGTATTTTATGTTAAAGAAGAAAGAGCATTTAAGAAGCTTATCTAAAATAATGATTAGTGAAATTAAATGTTTATAAAATGTATAGGTCGTGACAATTATTTGGTTATTGCAAACTTTTCGCTTACCATTATCAAGGCTACGAGATGATGTGATGACTGAAGAACTTGTGTAAGTCTTAAGATTATCAAAATATAAAAAAATTCTTTAGGTCATTAAAGTTTTTTTTTACTAAACATATAAATAATTATTTAAAATACTTATTTTTCTTCTCAATATGTTGCCTACTGTCTCCTTTGAAGTGTAGTCTTCGGCAGCTTAGGACGCCACTCCTGGTGCATAGTCTCTTCTCTGCCTGTAATGCTGGCAACTTACATTACAGGTGGACCTACAGTTTTGAAGTGTAGTACTTTCCAAGATTTAATTGTATATATCACTTTTCTATTCTTCTTAGCAACTCAACATTTGGAACTTTTTCGGTCCATTATATTTTAAGGATTCTTCTATACACCAACATTTTAAAAGCCTTAATAAGTTGTTGCTTTTATAATGTACATTAATATAGAAAACACTTAGTATTTCTCCATTCTAATTCGTAGCCTAAATTTTAAATCGCGTTTGCAAAAAAAGGTCTCTTATCTTACGGAAGGAAATTTTGGCTAGCTCTATCCTGTTTCTGAGTTTAATTTGTTATCCAGGTATCCAAATGTTTATTACTGGTAACTTTTTAATGGGAATATTTTTAATAAAAAAGTGTTATTGATTTTGAAAAAATTATGCTCTTGGTCTTTTTTATATTTTTATCATCATCATGTCATGCGAATATCTAATTTTGTTAATTGATCAGCTAACAACGTTGTTCTTCTTAAGGTATAACTTTCCAATTGGTAGATCGCGTCATCTAAAGCAGTTGATTTTATAGTTTTTAAAATTTAGAAAGTTTAGTGGTTCAACCGGTTGATTGCGATGTTCTCAGTAGTCAAAGAAATTATAGAAAGAAAGTCCAGAAGTTTTTTAACCCGTTCATCGCGATCTACCTATAGATATCGACGTTTAAAGTAGTCTATGATTTTATAGTTTTTCAATTTTAGAAAGTCTCAATTCTGTCCATCGCGATTATTTAGTTACTAAATTTTAGTGACTTTTGGGTTTTTAAATTTTGGAAAGTCCGGTTCTTGATCACTTGTGTATCTTGGTCGAAAAGTAGCTTAATACGCCCTCAATAGAAATTGTTATTTTACCTTTCTTGAAATCTTTTAATAAACAATATTACTTTGCTGCACAATTCTTATAAACTTTTTATAACTAGATCTTGGGAAATTTTTATCATAAATTGTACTTTAAAAATTGATCTTTTCATAAATTTAATTTTTTTTTCTTTTAAATAAAAAATTCTGCAACTTGTATACTTCTGAGGACCAAGTTCAATAACTTCGGATACAAGTTATGTAAAATTTTGAAACACTTTAAAGGACGTCTTTTAAGTCTGTAATTTGTCTTTTGTTTTTTTTATAATTATCACTTACTCCACAGAATCCAATATAATATAGTTTAAATAAACATACATAATTAAATATAAGATATAATTTTTTTTGTTAAATATTTTCTCCTAAAGGTCAACATGGCTAATTGTGGTCGGCAGACCAGCAGGGGTCTACGAACATATTCCAGGGGGTCTGTAATTTTATATTATTTTATATATGTATATACATTTCCAAAAAATATGCAGGATACACTCACATAATACCGCACAAATATATTGAAAACCCCATTTTAATAATGGATTATACGAATTTATTACTAAATTGAAAAATTTAATTTAAAGATAATCCAAAAAAGAAAACTAATTTCAATGCGATTTTTGTATATTCGGAATAAATACATAATTTTAATTATCTCAATAAATATATAGAGTGAACAGTGAGGTAAAAGAGATAAAAGGAAGGTAAAAATTCTCCAATGACATAGAGCGCTACCTCTGCGGGCGACACAACAAAATCTAGAACATGCTAAGAAACCGTAAGAAGCCAATTAACGAATATATGCAGTCTAAATAATAATAAAGACTGGGAAACTTAACTAGAGGGCTATATAAAAACACAGACAATACGGAATATCCAGATACAGAAAAAAGCAAAATAGAATACATTGAGAATCCAGACGCTAGCAAATGGTTTATGGCGCTAGCTAAACTTAAGAATTGAAAAATTACGAACGAGATGATGAAATATGGTGAAAGCGACATGCAAACAAACTACATGCTCTCAAAATATTAGAAATAAAGAAGGTACCTGGCCAGTGGAAGGAAAGCATTACTACCCCAACTTTTAAAATGAAGTCCAAGCTCACAAATTACACAGAGATTGGCTTATTAAGTTGAGTATCGAAACTTTTAAGCAAAATAATATCAATAATAGAATACGGAAATAAAAGAAAACAGCAATGATTCAGAAGTAATAGATCCACGATTAAAGTCATATTTATTTATTCTACGACAGATAGCGGAAAAATTCATAGAGTTCGTCGACTTGATTAGAGCATTCGATAAGGTTAAACTATAGGATCTAATTAAAATGCTAAATAAGCTACTTACTCCCGAGATTATTGGTGTTATCAAAGAACCAAAAGCACAAAATTAAACCTATATAAATGTAGGGAAGTAGTTGCCTGAGTTGTTTACTTCGTGCTTCTTTTTTGAGGTCTCTATAGCTAGTAATATTTTCTCCAAGATAGTTGGACTCTATTACTTGTTCAATGCTCTGGTTATAAACTGCAAGTTTGCATCATATTGGTTGCTTTGCCGTTACAAGATTTTTTGCTTAGATATTAATATATTTTACTTCTTAGACAAAAGTTCAAAATGGTAGGGACTTCTTCTTTTTCTAATAATAAAACGGTATCATCCACGTAGCGATTCGACTATTTTATATCCACTTTCTGCAGCTTTGACTTTCTTTTATAATTTCATCTATTATTATGTTAAACAATACAGCTAAGGTATTTCCCTGCCTTAGGCCTGTATTCGTGGGTCTAGCTATTGTCATATATGATATCATTTTTTGCGACAAAAGCAACAGCGGATACAGCCTGCACTAAACATCCACTTCGCACCACAGAAATGAGGACGCTTAGATCTATAAAGGATAATTTGCTCCTAGACCAAAAACTAAGCAACTAAATTAGAAACATCTGCGGAGTATAGGATGTAGTAAGATAGACCAAAGGACAACTACGAGAATGGATGGACCACGTAAAACGAATGAACGACGACAGACTGGCGAAAGTATCATGTAATGCAAAGCCCAACATCAATGACCACCCGTAAGACCAACTAAACCAGCGGTGCCCAACCTACGGCCCGCGAAGGAGCTCAATCCGGCCCGGCTGATTTATGTTCCTTTCAAACAGTATTAAAGCTTTTCATACAGCAAGCGGAGAAGGGACAGTTGACGCACTTTCCGACTTGCACTGCTTTAAAATAAAGAAAAGAAATATGAACGTTTTCCAAAAGAAAAAAATTGCCAACATGCTGCAATTACTCAGCAAAAATTTCGCTTATTTAAAAATCCTTCTTCAGCAGACGTTTCTACGGCGCCAGATGATTTACAATTAGAACTAATAGAATTACAATGCCAAACACCATTACAAAATCTTTTTCGTGAGAAATCTTTGCCAGATTTTTATGCAGCGCTAGACTCTTATCCGAATTTGAAGAAACTTGGAAAAAAATAACGACGGTGTTTGCAAGTACGTACATTTGTGAACAAACATTTTCTACTTAAAAAAACGCAACATTTTAAATAAATTTACGAATATTATGAAAAAAACTGAATCAGCACAAAAATATTTATGCATTCATTGATAATGTTGTGTTTTTTAATAAATGGTTTCGCTAGGATATACAATTATAAAGAATCCGGTCCGCGAAATCCTATGTCATGTTGAATCCGGCCCGCGGACAAAAAAAGGTTGGGCATCACTGACGTAAACGATGGTTATCGATATCTCAGGTGGTTCCAAGTGGTTTTTCTGAAACTGATTCATATTTTTATTCTTTTCTTTTAATCATGGCTAACTACAATTTACTGCATTTAATAAAATATCACAATTAAATGTGTTTTCTTAATTTTCAGGGCCTTAAAAATTTAATAGCATACACAAATAATACATCGTTGAAATGAGAAAAAAAGCTCTATTTTTTAAAGGTATAGCCTACTATGACCCCCATATGAAATATGAAAGTTAATATCAATTTCTCGAAAACTGTAAATGTTGGAAAATATTTGAGCATTTGAGTGCAAATTAAAATATTACTTTATATAGGAAAGTTATAAGCAAAAATTAAAAATCGTAAATATTACATTTTCACCGATATCTAGTGACTTATGAATTTTGGAAAAAAAATCGAGACGTCACCAAATTGTTTATTAGACCTGGCAAGTTTTGTCTAATTTAACCGACATCGTATCTTTTACGGTTCTCGAGATCCCCATGTCGAACAACTTATCTGGGACACCCTGTATATCTATTTCATTTCATTTCAACGTTTTGAAAATATTTTGATTTTAAAACGTAGCTATGAACATAAAAATATTTAATCTGCAAATTAATTTGGATTTAACATTTAATCCCCTTATCAAATGTAGAGAAAAATTTTAATATTAAAGATAAAACGTTGCATCGCATACATTTTAATTCCTATATGAATTTGTACAAATAAAATAAAGCAAAATCTTCCAGTTGATACAATAATCTCGAGGATAATATTCATAACAGAAATAGAGAGGTAGATTTCAATCCGGATATATAGGTAGCTTTATTAAAATTGTTTCCAAGTAGCGAACGGGTTTTTAATGTTTGATAAAATTGAAAAGAGTCAGATGACAATTGCGTATCAAACAATTGCTTTATTAACTGGATTTTATTTTTCAATTAGATTATATTACACACATTTTAGAAATGCGCTACATAACAAATTCCAAAATTAAATGAAAAATACTGTACATGCTATAATTAATTATTATTTAATTGTGAAAAAAATGTCGTTTTTTATAAAATGCGAGCCAAAATGACATACCTGCAAGATATATATTGCTCGAATCCTTCGTAATCTAAGAGCTCGAGATTGTATCTTAGGTGTAATCCTCCCATATTGAATTCAGTGGTTTGATTTCATTTCTGCGTAATATAATTTCCAATTCTGCTCGCGTTTCATCACAATATGCATGACTTCCAATAATCAATGAATCCTGTATAGACAGTCACTTATATTGTTTCTTAATTGCTTCCCAATAATTATACAAAACGATTTAACTTCGTTACCTAATTAATTTAAAGTTTTAAGAACAAATTCATCCTAAATAAAGATGCAAAAAAACTTTATTGGGTTAGGTCTGGAAAAGTAAGCATGATTGATAGCCTATTACCAGGTATTAGTGAAAGATTAATGATTTATTTTAATAAATAACAATAATGTTAAAACATTTAACAAATGAAATTAAGATTATCTGTAAAGATACGATAATATCAATTGAATGTTGTTCATGGTAATACTGGTAATTTAATTGAATATTTGTTTTACTATTGCATACACAATGAAGCTTGACTTAAATATACAAAACGTCAATTGTTTCATGCAAAATACATTTAACATTACGCATTTAATTTTACTATTTTTTTATTAATTAATTAAATTACTAAACACATAATTTTTTTTATCATTATAATTATATCTACTATCTAATATCACACATTTCTTATACTTCTAAGTTTTAAAAAAGAAGAAAAAGTAATTCACTTTAAAAATATTAATATTTTATACGTATATAATTTGAAAATAACCCTTAAAATTTACATTTTTTTCTTTGTTAGCAAAAGCGTTTAAAAAGCTTTAATTTCATGTATCACAAAGGGTATATTGACATTTAAGATTTAAAACTTGGGGCGCATAGAAATGAAAGGGTAAGTCGCAATTGTAAGGCCATATTCAGATTTGACTGGGATTTCTTTTTTTTTGCTCTGTAAATAAAAAAAAACACTTTGAAGCCTTTATATTATAGTGGACAGAAAAAATTGCACCGTCTGCCATGACGGTGTAAGAGAGTTATTTTTGAGAACATGGAGCTTTCTTGTAGCATAAAATGATAAATATTATTTATCCTGTCGACACAGCTAATCCTTACAATAATAAAAATATGGAGGAATTATAAAAAATGTATTAAAAAATGGAAGCATGGGCCATGAAAAAGATCGATATCAGAACAATAAAGATCTTCGACTTATAAATGTTTTATAGTATTTTGAGAATATTCTGAGTATAATTAAAATAATTAGTGATAGAGAAAGTCACCAAAAATAGATAATGTGATAAAACGAATGAGGAAGGAAAAAGAAGTAATACTATATCATCATATTAAATCATCACAAAGGAGAAGATAATGGAAGATGATAAAGAGAAGAAATATAGAAAGACGATGATGATGATTAAAAAAATTACGAGAATATGTCCATGTGTAATGTTCTTATGTTAATAGGAATTAATTTTCTTAAATTGTGAAGTTTGCACATTAAAGTTACTTTTTCATAGTTCATAGTCAACGCCAAAACTTCCTATGACCCTATATTTGTCTTTTTTACCTATTCTACCTTTTAAGTCACCGATTAAGATTATTTCTTGTGTGTGTTTAACTATTTCAATGCTTTACTTGTAACATGCTCGTTCATTAGATCCATACTTCCAGTTCGACTTTTATCAATCTTTCAATTTAGATTCCTATGAATTTATGAACTTCTTTAATTGTTTCTTAAGTAGTATGCAGACCCCGCTTTCGCTCTTTGGTCTCTCTCTTCTTCAGTCCAGCAAGTATTGCTCCATTCACCTCTTTGGATCCGCTTCTCTTTTTTTTCATTTTGCTAGTTATAAAAATGTTAACAAAAGAGATCAAAGAGCATCAAACTCACGTTAGTCACGGGCAGTAAAGCACACCTAAGGCCTAATGTTTGCAAAAAAACAGTGGATGACAGACGAAATCCTACACCTAATCGAAAAGAAACGCAAAGTATAATAAAACTTTTTAACAATCTGCGCTGCCTAGTACAGGCTAAGATCTACGAAGCTAAAGAAGCATGAAAAGCAGAAAAATGACGAGAAATTGAGGAGTTACAAAGGAAGCACGACACATTTAATCTCTATAAAAATATCAAAGAAACAATAATAGGACAACACAAACAAAAAAACAAACATTACTAAATGACTACAATAAAATAACAACGAAGACTATATACAAAGGTAAACAATGGCATAGTAACGTCGAAAAATTATTTGATGATGCCAGACCACAACAACACGGTTTCAAAGAAAGTGACATAGGGTCAACTATCCCTAAAGATAAGTTATAAGTGCTTTACGACAGAGATCCTTAAGCTAGTGGATGATTATAATATTGATATATTGAAGAATCGTTTTAATAAAATAATCAAATATATATCGCGGGAATAATATCGAAAAATTGGATGAAGCCAACCTTTATAACAATACTAAAATAGTCAACGCTTAAAGATGCGAAGAATATAACACTATAGCCTTATGAGCTACATGCTGGAAGTTATCCTGAAAATAATCCATAACAGGATTTACAAAAAACGCGAAGAAAGTATCAATGCTACACAGTTCGGGATGGGTTGGGCACTCGCGACGCTCTGTTTGGCATTGGTCCAACTATGTATGGACATGAATAAAGATGTATGCCTTATTAACTTTGAAAAAGCATTTGACGGAATTCAACACCAAAAACTACTGAAAATATTGAATGCAACAGGCCTAGATGACAGAAACATCAGAGTAATTGGCAACCTTTACTAGGAACAAACAGCATCCGTAAAAATTTACAAATTGGCCAAGAAAACTTTGTCAAAAGTCAAAATACTAAGAGGAGTAAGAGAGGGTTTGCGTCTTGACCCCCGCTGCTCTTTAATATAATTTCTAAAGTATTTATAGCGGAAGCACTTGATCATATTAATATGGAATCAGGATAAATGAGAAAATTATCAACAATTTTTGATACGCTGACCGTTTTATTAGCCAAAAACAACAAGATCTGCAATTAATGCTACGAAACATCGCGAGCGATGGAAGATGGCTGTGATATAATACAAAGAAAAAAAAATTCATGATCGTCTCTAAACAACATAACAGATACTCTATAATATAGCCATTAATCGTGTAGAACACTTCAAATACTCGGGATACTACATAAATGAACGATGGTATACCGCACAAGATGTTAAGATCAGAGTGGAATTAGCAAAAATAGCATTAAAAAAATGAGAAAAATATTGAGAAATTGCAACGTCAATTTATAAATCAGACTAATAATGGTCCGCTGTTATGTGTTTCCCAGAAACAGAAGCCTTTCAAATGTGGACGTACAAACGCTTGCTTCAGATCTCTTGGATTGAGTGCAAAACTCAGCAATCCTGGAAGGCATGGAAAAAGTACCGGAGCTACTAACACCACTAAAAACTTGAAAGCTGGAATATTTTGGACATAAGTTGAGGCAGAAAATAGCTGCTTATAAGCCAGGCCAACAAAGAAGGCCAACGTAACCGAAGGCGTAAAAGGACGTCATGGTTAAAAAACATAAGGGAGTGGCATGAAAACACTTCTAAATCACTATTTAGAGCAGTTATCTGCAAGGAGCTATCCTTCGTTACTAGAGGCATTTAAATAAGGAAAAGAAAAATGGTAATGTTCATTATATGAAAATGTTGTGTGACCTCTATAGTTTTATTTCTCTACGGTAGCTGTCTTTTTCTCGTGTTTCCGTTTGATGTTTTTTCGTGACTAAAACCTAATATCTTGAGCGTAACTGTCTCCCTTCTTACCCGTTTGGATGCTCCTTTTTTTGCTCGTCATATCTACATCCCCTTCTCTTTTCCCTATGGTAGGCTGTTAACGCCTATTGAGAGAAACCTCTTTTAGGGCACCTTTTTCACTCTTTTGCCTTTTCCACCATTGCGACTTCCTTCTCATCTACTGCGTTCAGAACCGTTGACTAAGTTTCACCTGTACCCTAGGAGTTATTAGCCGGGACAGCTGGACCCTGTTTTTTAACGAGGTTATTACTCCCCCTCCTCTTTTTTATCCTGTCTTACGTAAATATTTATTATTTATAACTTAATGTCTTCCTTGTATCTTATCATTTGCGTTTTTTGTGTTATTTTTGTTCCCCTTTTCATTACAATACACTGCCGGTTCTTTTTTCGGTCATTCTACATTTAGATTGTGATTTTCTGAGATGGCCAATATTTCTTATGTATATTGGTGGTTTTGTCCCTTGCAGTATAGACTGTTTTCTTTCTACCGCTAAGCTTGCTCTTCTGTACTGACAAGTTAATTTTTTTAACGTTGTCTAATTGATATTTTAAATTGTACACTATTTAAAAATATTGGAATTTAGATTCTTTTCTGTGTTTCACCTCTAGTGCTTTTTATTTACACAAGAAACTTCCGTTAGAAATTAAAAAATAAAAATTAATTAATAAAGAAATTATTTAATATAATTGTAAACTTAAGTTGGAAATTAATAGGAATTTAACATAATTAAGGTAAAATTATCATAAACACAGCAAATACATATGAAATATAATTATAATAATTAATATCTAAGTGTACATGTTTTATTTTTTAACAATAAAATATTTTTAACATGCAATTAGAAATGCCAGAAATATAATTAAATAAATTTAATAAAATTAATTGAAATAATAACAATGTGCACTTCATATCCATTGTTACATAACTTAACCCAAGTTAACATGTATAAAAAGTACATTAAAAAATAATTAATTTATCCGAAGTAAAAATTTTGAAAAGTATTAACGCAAGGGATTGTATTTCAATTAAAAATAAAATGTTAACTTGTAAAATTCAACCACAGCTAATATAATAATTGCATAGATTAATTAAAATTTACATTACAATATAAATTGTGTAGCTATAATTGGTACTTATATAACTATTACCTGTGTACCTGTTCATATAATTGACAGCGCAAAAATAAGTTTATGTTTGGTTTTAACTTTATATAAAGAAAATTGCGTTGCGTTTCCTTATTAGATTATGATTGATCACAGGTTAACTTTACTTTTGTTATTGGATTATTGGAAACTCGTTAAATTATAAATAAACTAATTAGAAATTTAAATGTCAAACATACATTCATAATTTTAAATTAAATGCATAAATTTAAATGAATATATTTGCGTATAGTGCTTGTTGATTAAGTTGTGCACTCATTTTAATTAAATAATAAAAATATTTTTATTGAATTAAAAATGAGAAATTGAATCAATATACTTGATTGATTGCAGTATTCATGACGTTGTTTTATTATACTACAAAAAATTTGCAACAATTAAATCTGTGTTAAAGAAATATGTAGTCTACATAATGTAGTTAAAGAAATAGTAGTCAGAGATTCTTCAATAAGCTTAAGTAAAATGCATAAAATGAGTCCCATTTTATGCATTTTACCTGCGTGTGTATATAATTGGATACATATTGAATATGCGTCTATTTATGTATATCTAATTTATACATACAGAAGTTTAACAGAAGTCTAACATTGCAACTTGGTATCATTTTATGCACTTTAGCTGCATGATAATATAATTTATAATGGAAAACACAATGTGCAATAGTATTCATACAGTGTGCGCGTAAAGTAAAACATATGACAGGTGGTACATTCTTGGGGTTTGATTTTTCTTAAAATGCTCATAAAATTATATTTCTTAAAAATGTGAATAGGTATATGCATATTACATTTTTTTTTAATGCAATTTATTGCTTGGTTATAAGTGCAACTTCATTCGCTAACAAAGTTATGGAAGCTACTCATGATCGGATTGGGCAGTAAATTAGGCCCAGGGAAAGAAACAAAATGTCTGTGGGCCTAGGGTCTAGGCCATAAACCGTAGCAAAAATTAACAAAAATGGTTTATCAAGGTTCTTTAATAAAGGCACACCGAGAAAATTCCGATTTTCCTTAGGGAAAGTTCAAACCTGGGCCAGGTTTTTTTATATCGTTCCATTCTATCTGTCTTCTCTTGACTGCTTCGTACAACTGATTCTTCCATCTTCTCCTTGGTCTTCCTATCCTGTTTCTTCCCTATATTCTTACTTTATATATTTGTTTAGTGAGTATGTATTCTTGTAATCTATGTATGTATCATAGCCAGCTTAGTTGTCTCTCTTCTATCACAGTTGTTATTGGTTTTACGTTTAGGGTGTTTTGCACTATTTCATTTCTTAATTTGTCCTGTCTGGTTATTCCTTTTATTGTTCTTAAGAATCTTATCTCCATGGCTGTGGCTCTACTCTTGCTCTTCTGTGTCATTGTCCATGCTTCGCAGCCGTATATTAGGGCAGGTTTCACCACTTTTTTGTTTACATCTGCTTTTATTTCCGTTGAGATTTCTTTTTTTGTCAGAAAATTATGCCTCAGTGCGTTATATATTTTTCCTGCTTTGCCTTTTTTTTCATTTTTCTCCTGTTCGATTTTCCCATTCTCTTCTATCTTTGTGCCTAGGTAATTGTAAACTTTTACTTGTTCTAGTGGTTGTCCCTCCAGTTCTATTGTGTGCTGCGTTTCTTTTGTGTTATCTAGTTTTCGTCACATTTATTTCCATATTGATTTTCCTTAGTTCTTCTCTATACATTTCTAGACACTTTTGCAGTTTTTCTTCGGATTCGGCTATTAATATCATGTCGTCT
>JARJDX010064713.1:0-12085 GCA_030264735.1 Gymnusa sp. GC000175 | reverse complement strand
TTGATGTTTTTTTTTAATCTGCCTAACCAAGAATATAGGGTCTCTGTTTCACATCCAATTCTAAACCCACTCTATGATTTAGAAAGTATTCTTTCAGATATTAGTTGTATGCTGTCGAATAGGATGCAGGTATCTAAGAAATTAGAGGAAATCGGATATGAATTCGTCATAAATATACGCCTAGTATTTTCTTTTTCTTTTTTCTTGCGTTAGGTCGGCGATCTGTATTTGACCGTTATCCTGCTTTTCCTATACTAGTATTCAACTATCCTATTATCGTTTATCTCGTCTTTCCCAAGATCTAGATGCATTTTATTCTTGAGGTCTTCTTCTTCTTCTCTCGCATCCCCATCTTGCGATGCCCTAAACTTCGCACTATTTTTGGATACTTTCGTTGTGCATTCTATTGAGTTCTATTTTCTTATGTATAGATTTTTTTACCAACTCTTGTTTGCTCCAGTATGGGTTTCTAATTGGTGGTTTATATTTCTGATATTTGGAGTAAGTTTTAGACCCTCTGGTCTTAATGGTATACTTAACTTTTTTATATTCTTATTTTACAATCTCTTCCAAGATATTTATTTCTCCTGATAATGTGCCTAATAGTTTCCGCTATTATAGCAAAACATTAGTAGTTTTTTGATAAACGTTAACATCGGCAATGAAATTATGATTTTTGCTGCATTACTTTGCTATTAATCTCGACTTTCCACCTTATCAACCTTTTAGAAATGGTCCGGCTTTTAGTTTTGTGGATAATTCCTTTTGAATAATTGTTTTCTAATATTTGTATGTTTGTTACTAGACACAAAAATGGGTCTTCTTGGTCTCGCTTTCAATAAAACAATATACCTCTTTTAAAGCATGCAATCCAATTTCCTACTGTCGCATATAACGAATATTACTCGCCAAATGTATAAAATTTTCTTATCCCTTAACCCCTTTAAATAAAGGTACCGGGTGTTTTGACAGTCACCTTAAAAGCCGTTGGTTCCGTCAGTGAGTAATATACTTTGATATATTAAGGATATAAACTAAACGATGTACATCCGAACGAGAAGAATCTCACTCAAAAAATATGTATTATTTATTGCTATGAAAACGCGGTTTTGTGTTATTTAAGTAAAATGACCTAAACTAACTAGATCCCCTTCGTATATCAACTATATCCAGTTATAATAAAAAACTATAACAAAAAATAAATAAACAGCCATATAAGTACATTAATTTAATTACAGATGAAAGTGTGGAGAGCATGGAATTAAAAAACTTTAACAGGGGAGTTTCTGCGGATACAGAGCATGACGAAGAATCTGCATTATGTCCACAGCGTAGCAAAGATGAAGAAAGAAAAGCTGGAGAAGGTGAAGAAAAACCATGGCAAGCACTTGTATCGTACGTTGATGAATTAACAGTAGGAGGTAGAAAAAATTCAAAAGGACAATACATTGATGGCATGGGAAATTTTCCTTATTTTGGTAGAAATAAAAAACCAAAAACACCACAAGATTGTTTCCCGCAACATTGCTACCAACAGTAATGAAACGATAAAATTTGTTTTCTTTATCTAAATAAATAAATATTTTGTAGATGCGTATGCTGGGATAAATGTTTGAAAACAAAATTTGGACGTAAATGGACTTATGGTAGAACTGCAGTTTTATCTGTGGTCGACACGCCTGCGTTTGAATGGTTCATTCTTGTTTTAATTTTCGCCTCAAGCGTCACGTTGTGTTTTGAGGATATCCATTTGGATGAAAATCCAAGATTAAAAGCAGTACTTTATTGGACAAATTTGGCATTTTCCATGATTTTCGTAATTGAAATGGTTTTGAAATGGATTGCATTGGGTTTCCATAAATATTTTACGAGCTTTTGGACGCTTTTAGATTTTTTGATAGTTTTCGTAAGCTCAAATTTTAAACAATCTAAACAAATTTTAACATTTAGTTTTAGGTGTCTCTATTCAGTTTGTTAATTGAAGAGAATGAAAACCTCAAAGTATTAAGATCATTGCGCACCTTGCGTGCTTTAAGACCGTTGAGAGCAATAAGTAGGTGGCAAGGTATGAGGATCGTCGTTAATGCCTTAATGTATGCAATTCCGAGCATCTTCAATGTGCTCCTAGTGTGTTTGGTATTTTGGTTAATATTTTCAATTATGGGTGTACAGTTTTTTAGCGGAAAATTCTTTAAATGCGTGGATGAAGATGACGAATTATTACCAACTACTGTAAGTTTTTGCAACTAACAAAATATTTCAGCATTATGTTTATTTATATTTTAGATTGTTAACACCAAGTGGGAATGTCTTGAACAAAATTTTACTTGGATAAATTCAAAAATTTCGTTTGATCACGTAGGGATCGCTTATCTCGCGCTCTTTCAAGTGGTAAATATTAAATTAAAAAACTAAAATCAATCAAATTGCTTACTTTTATTTTTACAGGCCACCTTTGAAGGTTGGATGGAAGTAATGGCAGATGCAGTGGATGCAAGAGGTGTAAATTTACAACCCCAAAGAGAAGCTAATCTCTATGCTTATATTTATTTTGTAATCTTTATCGTCTGTGGTTCTTTCTTCACACTTAACTTATTTATAGGAGTAATAATTGATAACTTTAACATGTTAAAGAAAAGGGTAAAACGCATTTTATAAAAAAATGTATTTTTATTTAATTGTAATTAATATTTTTAACAGTACGAGGGTGGTGTTTTGGAAATGTTTTTGACTGAAAGTCAGAAACACTATTATACAGCCATGAAGAAATTGGGTAGGAAGAAACCCCAAAAAGTTATAAAAAGACCGCTGAATCCATTTCTTGCTATGTTCTACGATTTATCAAACTCGAGACGATTTGAAATTGCAATTTTTGTATTGATTTTTCTTAATATGTTAAGCATGGGTATTGAACACTATGATCAACCCCACACCATTTTCTTTTTGTTAGAAGTTAGCAACGCATTTTTTACAACCGTTTTTAGCTTAGGTAATAACTAAATAATCAATTTTTTCTTAATAATTGTAATAATTATGTTTTATTTTACAGAAGCAATAGTGAAAATTATTGGATTACGTTATCATTACTTTACAGTTCCTTGGAACGTTTTTGATTTTCTACTAGTTTTGGCTTCCATTTTCGGTATCCTCATGGAGGATATTATGATAGACTTCCCCGTTTCTCCTACGTTACTTAGAGTTGTTCGAGTGTTTAGAATAGGTAGAATTTTAAGATTAATCAAGGTATGTTTATTATTAAAAATTTTAAATTTTTGCTGATTGGTTTTAATTTTTAGGCTGCTAAGGGAATTAGAAAGCTTCTTTTTGCATTGATCGTGTCTCTTCCAGCGCTATTCAATATTGGCGCTCTCTTAGCGTTGATAACGTTCATATATGCTATAATCGGAATGTTTCTGTTCGGCCATGTGAAGCAACAAGGCGCGTTGGATGACATGGTTAACTTCCAAACTTTTGGTAGATCGATGCATCTTCTATTTCGGTTAATAACTTCGGCTGGTTGGAATGATGTTTTGGAATCTTTGATGGTGGGACCTCCAAATTGTGATCCCACTTTTAGAGGTCAATCTAATGGAGATTGTGGATACCCTCTCTTATCGATCATTTATTTTACTAGTTTTATTATAATTAATTACATGATTGTCATTAACATGTATATTGCTATCATTTTGGAAAACTTCAATCAAGCCCATCAAGAAGAGGAGATTGGAATCGTTGAAGATGATCTGGAAATGTTTTATATCAGATGGTCGAAGTAAGTACTTTTCTTGGCATACTAGTTTAATAATTTTTTTTCATGATATTTATTGGTTAAACATTGTACGTATATTATACTTGAACAAATTGTAGTTTGGTCTTAATGCATGCTTCTGCTAAGTAAATTAGAAACACTATTAAAGTAAAAATCTTTATCTTTAAAGCTAGTAATAATTTGCTAAGTATAAACAGGTTGTGCTCACTATTAAGATCGTTGTTTAAAAAGCTTGAAAGCCCTAATGGGGATGCCTTACGCCTAATTTAACCCATTCTTAAGCTTTTTAAACAAGCAATTTACTATGACCACCTGTATACTACCCATATATTTGAATGGCAGAAATAATAAACATCTAATTTTCTGAAACTACACTAATTGGGTCCCACTTTTATTAAAAAATTTAAATTTTTTAATAAAAGTTTACCTTCCAATCTACCAATTATTAATGATAGTTTAAGAAATTGCAGAAGTATAGAGGATTTCATTTGTAGTTGCATTTCTCTTCCTTACACAAAAATATAGAATTTCTTGCTTTATTTAAAAGTAATCTGTAAAAAGATGCTTAACTTTTTTTTCATTAAAGCTTTCTTAATTTATTGGACTTGCTCAGCTTTAATTAGGTTTTAAATAAAAAAACATATGTTAATTAAATTTAGATAATTAGACCCTTTATAAGGCTTAAACTTGAAAACACAAAGAGCTTTAGATAATCGTCTCTATAATAGTTATGCTTACAAAATTGCATGTCCTGAGAAATTCAAATTTTGTGGATTATTTGAACATAATCTATATTCCAGTTTTAACAGGTGATGATAATTACATACTCCCATAATTACGTAGGTCAATTCCTGTGGTAAGAAATTCATAAACTATGCACGCAAATGAAATCTCACGCAACAAGCCTGAAAAACAAATTACACAAAATTTAGTTCCTGTACGAATTTTTATGTTAATTACATTTTTACGTTTACAGGTACGACCCTCACGCAACTCAATTTATACGATTCTCTCAATTATCTGATTTCATAGCTTCTTTAGACCCACCTTTGGGAATTTCTAAACCTAACACTGTTGCTTTGGTTAGTTTTAATCTGCCAATTGCTAAAGGAAATAAAATACATTGTCTCGATATATTGCACTCTCTGGTTAAACACGTTTTGGGGCACGTTGAAGAGACAGATAATTTCAGACAGGTAATATTACTCTCTCAAATCTTTTACACAAATTAATTATATTATGTGCTTTATTTGCAGTTACAAGATCAAATGGATGTTAAGTTTAAAAAGCAATTTCCCACAAGGAAGGAACTTGAGATCGTTTCTTCTACCCGCATTTGGAAACGACAAGATAAAGCTGCTAGAGTTCTTCAGAAGGGTTTTAGAGATTATATTAGGTAAGTACAATTCCGTCACTAATTAATTCTTCTTTATTCTTTAATAGTCTAGGAACTATATTTTTTATGTTGTTTATTTAATTTTAAATTATTTCATTAATGACTAATAAGTAATAATATTTGCAGCTCTAGAATAAGTCTCACATATAAAATACACGATTAAATTAAATTTAAAGTCCGGTGAAAATAATTATATTAGTAAAACAATTGTGCTGCCTTCTTCTCACCAAAGATTCCTACTTTTGGGAGCAAATATTCCCTTACCTTATTCACCGGTACCCTTTTACTTTCTGCATATTATTCTTGAGCTTCTAAATAACATATTGGCAATTAATTTAAATTTTAAACTTTGGATAGTCTTTAAAAATAAATCACACGATATGAAAAGCGAAGACTCTACAGGAAGCCGCAAATTTTCATTCCGTGGCATTAAAGAAATGTCTTTATCCTGTTGAAACAATATATCAGTAAGAAACAATTCTAGTACTAAAACTGTTTATAGCATCTATTCCCCAGATATTGTAACAATATGTACGTGGCCAGTATTGTTCTCGAAGAAATTAGGTGCAGGGAAGCCTTATGGTCTCAAAAATATTAAGAGCGTAAAGAAATCTGCAGCTTCTTCATTTATTTAAATAAGACCTCTGTTTTGTATCATTCCCATGCGAATTTCTCTTCATTCATCTCTTCTCTTTCCGACTCCACCACTATTAGTGCAGTCGAGGGCTATGGAAATCACCTCATTCTAAAATTCTTGGTAGGTTAAGGCAACAGAAAACCTCGCCACCTTATTTATCTCACATGTTAACCTAAAAAGGACAAGGGCGCAAAGAATCACCTGGCTTTGCATAATGAAAGTCTGCTTCATTCGCCCAACCACCCCAAGTGGCGGATAAAGAACAGCTAGGGAGAATATCCCTAATGCCACCCAGAATATCTTTATCTCCTCCGACACTGTGAGCTAAGCGGCGGCAGGGCAAGTGTTTAGCACGTGTTCCGCTGTTGTCTCATTACTCCCTTAGCCAGTCTGCATTTTGGGGAGTCTTTCCATTTTAGCTGTAGCTCATTAAATGTGTTTTTTTTTCAGTAAATTAGTAATAATCTTTAGAGGAGATGCAATACGGGACTTTCCTTTAGTAGCTCTGTAGGCGGATTCCTCGCATTGCAGACTGTCCACCATATTGTTGCCTTATACATTTCTGTGCCGTTTTATCCAGCCCAGCTCAGTAGCATTTGCCTTCACTGTCTGGTTAAGTATTTTGTGTCATTTTAATACCAGTTAGGAAGTAATCTTATAACAGCGAGTATGGATGCTTTGATGTCAAGAACCTGAAACTCACGGTCTTATTTTTCTGCTTCTTGGATGATGCCAACGATTTCAATTTTCAGAGTCGTTGCATATTTCCTAGAAGTATAGAATATCCATTTCTTGCGAGTAAACGTCCAATATATCACCGGATTTGTGTTTGATTTTGGAGCAGTTAGAGTGGATATGGAAAGATTTTCTTTATTTCTCTTCGAAATTCCTGTCATGTTTGATTCTTTGTAGGGTCTTTTATAAATATACCAAGACCGTTGTGTCCTTTCCAGCAGCTCCACAAGCAACGCGCTGCAGTGGCCACCTTCTCCACGTACGTATCTAGAAAAGGAAGATAAAACATGCTCATTGCTGCAGTAGGTGTTATCCGTATGGCTCCCGTTACACTTAGACATACTAATCTTTGCAACTGGCTTAGTTGCTTTGAGTTTTTCTGTTTGAATATGGGTCAACAGATCAGTGCCGTGGGTTAAATTTGGTTTTATTACTACCGTGTATAACTATAGTTGTCTCCAGAGATAGCCCCCATTTGCTTCAGACAGCTCCTCGGCGTTTCCATAGAGAGACGCACGCTATTACTCATCTCCAATTGAGATGTGGTGCTCATATTATTTTTCTATCAAAGATCACGCTGAGTTATTTAACCTTTAAAGTGAGCTTTAAGGTGGTATTAATGAGTTTTGGGATCTTAAGCTCTTCCTTAGCTCTTTTTCTTGCTAAGAGAACCATTTCGGTCCTTACGGGGTTTTTATGGTCAACGATTGATTTTTGAACCAAAGTTTAACTATCTTAAAGATTTTCTGCAGTAGATTACATAGCACCGCCTTATATCCAGCCGTTAGCAGAATAGTTATAACATCTGCATATTATATGGTGTAAAATCCCCTGATCAAGACTTTTTAGGATGCTGGTTTCGACTATGTTCCATAATAATGGTGACGGCACTTCACATTGTGGACAACCTTTTGCAAAGGTTGTGAATCTTTCCTTGATTTACTTTTAATGTTCTCTTTTTTAGCTTGATTTTGAACAATCCATTCACTTGGAAGTCACTTATGCGTAAAAGAGCAGTTTTGATTCTATAGATTATCCTTAAGTAATGCGTGTTAGTTCATATGAATTGGTGTTCTCTTTTAATATTTTGCGCAGTTTTTTCCAACGTTTTCAGGCGAGAAGACGTTAGGCTGATGGAGCGAAATGATTTAGCGAATTAATATGATCTGGTTTAGATATAAATAAGACTTTCACTTCATACTAGAGGGATGTATCTGAGGGGATGATTTACCCCGGTTGAACTATTGAGACTTCCAGCCTTCATTGAAGGAAGGCAACCCATGTGCTTTAAAAAGAGAGACGCTTTTGATTGACCAGAATACTCAAACCTTTTCCATAATTTAGTTTGAGTTAGCGTCGTATCATCTTTTTAGCATATCATTAAAAAATAATTATGAAGGTCTATTAGGAAATAAGGGCGCTAGAGTGACGGGCGTTCGTCATATTTTGCTTCATTTTCCTCATAATGCGCGCAGGAGATACGTCCCTTAAAATGTCGCTTATATAATCATTGGGTACGTGTTACATATCCTTTGTTAAAATATGGTCAGAAGATAACTCGCGGGGCACCCTGGCCCTGCAGAATTTTTAGCCACTTAAATTCTTTTCCATCCTTAACTCTACCAATACCTTGTAACCATGTTTGTATTAGTTCAAAAACTGGTTGTCATAGGTTTAAAATTGACTTTTTTGTTTCAATTTTCTATCGCTACCTTACTTGATACCCTGAAGGATGCTGGCTATTTTGATCCATTATTACGACCTAATATGTTTTCAGTGTTTAGAATATTTCTATGCGTGCTCCACTTTTACCATCTAGGACTCTAGGGCATGGCATACTAGTATTTTCGGCCTAAACAAACTTACTACAATGAGCTCTAAAGCAACTATTTGCATTCAAAAAATGGGTTAGGTTTTGCTCGTCATAACCTCTGTTTCTTCAAGCTTTTATGTCTGGAACCTGCTTTTTAGTGCATTGATTTCATTTCGTTCCACTTATTTTGTCATACTTAGAGAATGATCTAATTCGCAGTTTTACTTTTCCTTCCTCTCTTCTATACTTTGCCTCTACAACACTTTGAAATGTAACTCGTTTTTATAGTGCAGTGTTGTTTACTACCGTGGTTAACTACAATGTGACTGCGTAGGTAGGCAACCCGAACGACATTTGATATTTTATTGTAAAATTTTTATTGAAGTATCCAATGTCGTTCAGATTACCTACCTACGCGGTCACGTGGTTTTCAACCATTTATGAAGACCGTTTATAATATTTGACTCATAGGACAAAATATTCCAATTATTCGCCTTTTTTTTTTATTTTTTATGAAATAAACATTTTTTTAAACGTCAATTTAATTCTAAAAAACTATAATAAATACTCGATCTCAAACTCAGTAGTTTTTATATTTAAAGAAAGAAGAGATTTATTTATTAAAGTATGTTTGTAAGAGAAATAATAATGTTTTATTTATTTAGGAGAAAGAGAGAACGTGAACAGGAACAAGATGTGGAGGATGAGCAAACTCAAACATCATCGCCAGGTGATTGGAAGGGTCGCCTCTCAGCATTCTTGCATGTTCATCGAGGGAGTCGCGCCTCCTCTCGCAAGTCCTCAAGGGCCTCAGACGCGAGCGACCTAAGTGAGTTGGGTGGTCCGTGGCTGAATCTTCCGCTGCTCCTTCTATCAAGTGCAGCAAATATGGACCCTGAGGAGTTGGATTTGTCGCGCGAATCCGCCGATGTAAGCATCAAGATTAGTGGGGCGACCCCAGATGCTACAACACCACACACATCGATACCTACTAATCAACCTAGACGACGCAGCATGTACAACTTCCCTTTCTTCCTTCGCCACCAGGACGCCGTTGAGACAGCAGACGATTCCGCATCACCACCAGGAACAAAAAAGGTGATGAAAAATAGTGGTACAGCTCAATCTTTACATCCCACAACAGCAGAAGACCCCAAACCAAAACGTGGAAGTATTATCAGAAGAAAACGATCTGTCAAAAGCAAACCAGGTGCAAACAGAGACGTTGAACCAAAGCATGGCACTGATGTTAGCATTTTAGTAACAGAAGCATCTCCAGATTCCCCAGGTAGACCTCCCCTTCTTAGACAACAGAGTGAAGCCACTGTAGTTCAAGTGCTTGTACATAGAGAAAGTGAAGAGTATAATCAAGACGACGAAGAAAACATTCCTATTGTTCAAAGATCTGAAAGTGTATCCAATTTTCAAATTGTTATCCCAGACTCCCACAATAACATGGAAAGACGACGAGAAAGCTGATCCGAGTAAACTTATGTAAATAACGCACGTATATATTTGCAATAACTTTTAGTGATTAAAAAATGAATAGCTTTTTTAATTAAAAACCTAAACCACAACATCAGGGTTCGAGGCAAATATATCGAAATTAATTTATAAAGCTATTTGTTAACAAGAAAAGTAGTATTAGATGAGTTTTTTATTAAACATTTTTTTAAAGCGTTACTTAAATAATGGTAAAGTGAATTAATTCTAATTAATTAAAGAATGGCATTTAAAAAATATTGTAAATAAATTTAATAGGCATTATTTTAATATTTTAAAAATTATTCGATAGTGCGCGCGTAATAATTTTTTAGTATAATACAATATATTTATTATTTTACAAGTTCAATCTCATTCTAAGTCAATTATTAAGAAAAAAAGTCAAAATATAGAGATAGATAAGTTATAAATACTCAATTATATCTCTGGAAATCGTACAATCAACTAGATATCAGATTAGGTAGATTTAAATAAATTAGCACCAAAAATAGGGGCAAATTTCATGGTTTTAAATTATTATTGCTTTTATTCATCTACTTCAAGAAAACATATCAGAAAAAAATAAATTAGTTTATAATAATTTTAAATATTGAAATTTTGCGCCTAATTTGGGTTAGTTCTAAAAGTAAATATTTGTCTAAATAATCATAAAATTTTACACTTTATTGTACATAATTATAAAAGTGTAAGATTTTTAAGTAAATATGTCAAGTTAATTAATTTAAAAGTCATGCTAATAAAAAAATCGAAAAAAAAGCATAAATTAAATACAATTATAGCTAAAATTATATATATTATATGACAATATTACGAAAATTTAAAGGGCCTACAATTAAATCTTAATAATAATTAATTAATTGGCATTAGAGAAAATTGAAAAATGCCATACGATAATAAATGAAGGCACGAAAGCAATGCTTAAAATTCAAGCTTTTTTCATTACAATTTTCCACGTAATTCAATAAATAAGGTAAATTTATAGTTTATTAAATTATTAATTAGATTTAAAAATGTAGTCTGTGAATTTGAAAACATTGATCTTCCCCTTTAACTCATACAACTTTATTTTCTCTTATAGAAATTATTTAATTTAAAAAGCAAATTAAGCTATTGCAAATATTGAATTGTTTTCATTTATCACTAAAATGGATACATTCGCATTACTTTTAAAATCTAGATTTGAAAGTGTTTATGCACGCACCATATTTATACAATTTTTGGAGATCTTACAGGGGCCAGCTAATAGAGTGCATTGGAATTTAGATAGCATATTAGAAAGCTTTTCAGAAAATATCGAAAAAGGAAAATATTATATACTGACAAAATCATTTCAACATCCCTGTACTTTATATCATCATGGCGCTATATTGTATAGACTAATTTCTTAAATGTTTTTCTTCCTTAAATAATCTATATTTTTTCTTGTGATACCAATAATTTTAGTACCATTGTTATTATATAAATATACTGTTGTATTTTATTATTGTGTGGGGCAGAATTTAATAACATTTAATGCCAAAATATTTTAATAATGTACATAAAAGTTGAGCAGTTTTTTTTGTTTTGCAATAATTTATATTGTTAGTGGTTATAAAATTTACCTAGATTGCCTTCATTCGATATTTAAAAATATCATTGTTAATTTATTATTAAGTTTAGGTGATTTTAGAATTTAGGAGTTACAGCTTTTAAATTTAAATAAAAACTATATTGAACAAATTTTGTTGTAAATCCCCTAAATTGTACAAACTTCTATTAGGACTTACAGAATACCATGCGACACTTAACGGGTTTCTGGTGTACTAAAATTTTGACGTCCCGTGATTAAAAATATCACGTTAAACATATTAAAATTAAAAATAAATATTTAAGGTGTTGCGTGAATAGTTAACATTGTTTAAAATTCAATAAATCTCGAAAATAATACGATGCGCCTATTCACACAATATTTAAATGTAGCCACCAGCAGCCATATTGATGAGTTAACAGTGCCACCAACTGAACCTGTAAGTCCCAATAGGAAACAACACTAAAATATATTACTCTTGACTCAGTTGAAGTATTTTTATATGTTTTGGGATTTGTTATAATTTTTACAATATAGCATCGTCGATTGATATATCAATCAACCATAGCATGTAAATATTTCTAGGTTGGTTGACCCAAAGAGATTAAAAAGATGGTTAGGGATATTTCAGAACTATATATTTGTAAATTTAAAATGTAAGCATT